>BOPP01000116.1:3068227-3089113 GCA_017312745.1 Gryllus bimaculatus
CTTTGGCGGATTTGGCTGCGGATTGCGGAGGCAAATTGATTGACTGAATAGTGATTCCACTATTGAGATCATTGCACTCCGTAAGTTGAGTGCATGTTTTTCTTTGCGGGAGGTAGCAATGATATTTCCCCGCAGGGTAGTGAGATCCGGCGCCGAGCTTCCAATCGGCTAAATAGATTTTCCCAACCAGGTATTTCCCACCAGCGCGAACCACCCCAGCCCGAAGAAGATGTAAGCTCCCTACCGACCTCCCGCCATATGCGATTGTGTGGTGCATGTATGTGTAAAAGTGTGTAAGTAAGGGGTGAGGATAGGTAAGGGAAGAGGAAGAAAAGATTGCGCAGTTTGTAGCCCGTTTGTTAGTGTACTGCTCCGGCATTCGGGTGCTGTTGATCGAAAAAACCAAAGATAACTACTGATCCGAGCACCCAGCCTCTAGAATTCTCCTCCAGGCAGAGAGAGAACTCGACCTAGCTATCTAGCTAGTGTCGAAATTCCTGCAACCGTCGGCAATCGAACATAGCACCTCCTAATCAAACGCGTAGCAGTGAGATCAGTTGATGCTCTGAGGCATCTGTCCCGGTGTCACGTAAGAGATTATTTTGACTATTTTGTTTCCGTTTCCGATTTTCCGTCCATGATAATTATTTCTGTTAGTAAAGTGCATGAAGGGGGCAGTGTTCATAACCCGCTTGAACATGATATCCGGCGCCAACCTAAACGTCTGGTTGCGGGGGACATCCTTTCTCCAGTTATCTTCGTCAGCGAGGCACCGCCTTCCCCGAAACCCACCTCTAACAGCACCTCAGTGGTGTGATACTTAGTCATCGTTCGTCTTTAACATTTTAATAACACTTCAGAGTTTAAATTACAAATGCATTACTAGTTTTTTTTCTTTCATTCTTTCCTTAAGTAACTGTTTCACGATTTCATTTACCAAGGAAAAAAATCATAAGCAGGTTGTTGACCCATGTTATTGTTAAAAAAATATTTATTAACACCGCACATATAACTCTTTTTCAGTGCATTGCGCGTTTATGGAACGATATGTGAATATCCGAGGAGGTAATTCCTTCAAAGTAGTACGGCGTTAAATTTCTTTATTTAAGTAATTTTTTATTTAAGTAATTATTTATTTACGTAACTTATGCTCTTCTGTTGTCTATTGTTTTCATCGAATTCTGAAGATCGCAGCGTGAACAGTATCGTGAGCTCGTTTTGCGACGGACACGCTAATATAGTCATCTTTCACTTCAACATATCTTTCACAAGGATGTTCAATTAAAAAATAGTCGCTGTGTTTGGAAACAACATGACTTTATTTATTTTGATATCGAAAAATGTAAATAGATGGAATGTAAATAGATGTAAATAGATGGATGTGAATGATCACATGCCGTGTATGTTTACAATATGGATAATTATGAAAAAACTCAAAAATATTGTTTCATGTCATTATAATTCTCTAAAACTAATTCAATGAAGGGGATTTACTAATTCTGAAACAATGCCATTGCTCTCTAAACGTAGAGAAACACGTTTCTGAAAATACAATTGAAAACTATACGAGTACTTACCCAGATTTGTACATGTGGACTATTGTAGGACATCCTACCAACCTCTGTAATTTAAGTAACGAATCACTTATAATTGTAATATTTGCAATGTTTTTCTAAACAGACCCATGCGTCATATGATTACGGGACGTTGCATTTATTTATATACACTCACTAACCTTTGCGTTTAAAAACAGTCAATCATTCAGCTTAAAATATTCATTATCTTCTCTTTGCCGACTACGGGGGTTATTCCATAATTTATGTAATATTTTTCAGTTCTAGTACAACATGGTAAATCCACGCTATGCATTGAACCTTTAATATTTGATAGAATTTCTGTGCGTACTTATATTTGAGTTCTAATACAGAATTTAACGGCACAGAATAAGATGACAGTCATGCAATGGAACTCTGGATATATTTATTGTACACTCGTACAAATCGAACAAACATGTCAAAGCACCTACGAAGGCGTTGAATGTTATTGACTTTGCATTACGTGTGTGCCACTTGTTGCCGATATGCCGGTAGGATACCCGCTCTTCTTGCAAGGCTCCTCCCATTATATGGTTTCTTCATTTTGGGAAAGAGGTCAAAATCGCATGGACACAGGTCTGGCAAGTAGGTTAACAACTGCTGTGAAACGTCTTGATGGGTTCTGAAGTGCAGGGCTGTAGTGTTATCATGGAGAATGAATCCGATATTCAGCAGTGCCGGGCGTATTCGCAGAAGAGTTTGTCGTAGAAGGTTCACCAGAAACTTGCGGTAGTTTTGGTCAATGAAAGTGCTGCCTTCAAAAACAGGATGACCCATCAGACTGCAATGGTTGTTATATGCCAAAATGAGCATGACCTTCCTCGGAAATGGAATATTGTCGCACCTTGTATCATCTAGGCGAACCTTGATAACATTACTAAGCTCATTCGGTATTCAATGATGGTCCGCATTTCCGTGCCCAGATTTCATCAACAGCTACAATGCGATTGAGGAATTATTTCCCTTCCCACTCAAATCTCCCCAGGTTGATACGGCTGAATTCGTATCGCAAACATTTCTGCACCTGTGTTAACTGATGTTTAATATACGTGTAATATATATAACGTAATATATATAATGACATCATATAATTATCATAATGTACCGTAAAGAAATACACAATTTACTTGCTACTATTTGATATAATCACTGAACTTGTGCACGTCATGCGTTAACAATGATGCGAAACTTGTAGCAAATGTAATAGTTCTAATCTCACACTTTAACGTGAATTTATGAAATAATGATTCAAAACTGTTTAAATTATTCTATTAATAATTCCATAAGGAAATTTTAGGTAACATGCAGTCACATCTTACCATAAGAACTGGTTATGGCAAAGATGTCACATAAATAATACAAACGGAAGTTTGGAGAATACAGTAATATGTCAAATAGTTACAAAATACAATCTTTGTTATAGGTTATTGACAGTTCTTGTAGGATGTAAAATAAAGCTCTTCTGGTCACTGCTTATATGCTGCTGCTTATATGCTGCACAGGCACACTCAGAACACACGGAAGATTTAAGGCATTATGATATTACGTCAACAACTCTACAAGCGACGAAACGTTTCATAGACATAACGCAGTATGAAGAAGGAATATAATATCATACACAGTTGCAAATTATAATTCGAAGAGTATGCAATCAAAAATCAAAAGATAAGTCGATATAACGTGCGTCTCATAACTCATATATGAATCACACTCATATATTTTCCTAATATGTTCATCCCGAAATATGTTTTACTTCTACTGAGATCTTATTAACAAATACTGGTTTCAGTTCCCTTTTATCGTTACGCATTGTCAGTTTTTCTCATGCACCCGGTGACTGCAGGCCCGCGTCATCCTCCATTCCCTTTTATGTTCTCTGCAGTCTCTATTCTCACGTGTGCTTGTTCCTTCGAACAACCTTTCCCCCGTATCAATGTGATTACTGAAGCCGCTCACGTCGCCGTCACGGAGAGCCCAGTGATGCAGGACCTACCACCCACCCCGCGCCGCCTCAGCGGCCGCGGGGTTCGCGCTGCCAAGTTGGGTTCAGTGTAAACAGAGCCTTCGACCGACCGCAGGGCCTCCCGCCCCCGTCACCCACACTTGCTACCTCACCACGGCTGCGACTTTTGCTCCCCACTACTCCCCGCCCTCCATTAACTCTGGGCCCGGCGTCGCCGGTCTGCCACTCCGGCGTCCCTGCCAATTTGCCTTCTCGCCGCCTTCCCCCTGATTCGTCACCGGCCAGCTGCCCCCAACCCCTACAACTCGTACCGTCCTGATATGCATCTGTGCGCAAAGTCACTCCCACATTATTCACTATCTCATCATGCGTCATATGTCTCCTCTCTACGTCACGTGCAGGGTTTACTCCTGATTCCTCAATATCCATCTCTGCGCAAAGTCTCTTTCTTATTACTCACTATCTCATCATGCGTCATATGTCTTCTCTTTACGTCACCTGCAGTGTTTACTCTTGATTCCTCTATATCCGTCTCTGCGCAAAGTCTCTTTCTTATTACTCACTATCTCATCATGCGTCATATGTCTCCTCTCTACGTCACCTGCAGTGTTTACTCTTGATTCCTCTATATCCGTCTCTGCGCAAAGTTACTTACCTATCATTCACTTCTTCATAATGCAACACACTTCTTCCCTCTACGTCACACCCAGTGTTTACTGCTGATTCCCCAATATCCATCTCTGCGCAAAGCCATTTCCCTGCCTTTACCTACTTCATCATGCATCACGCTTCTTCCCTCTACGTTACATCCAGTATTTACTCCTGATTCCAAAATATTCATCTCTTTGCAAAGCTACTTCTCCATCATTCACTTTCTCACCACGCGTCATACGTCTTTTCTCTACATCACAAGCAGAGTTTACTCCTAAACCCCCAATATTTATCTCTGCGCAAAGCCACTTCTCCACCATTCACTATTTTAGCATGCATCATAAGTGCACGTCAAAAACACCTCCCATACTTCAAAAGGCAGTTATAATCAAAGAAATAAAAATTCAGAACAATTATTTTATTCAGAACTCCAAATACTATTCCATATTGCACTATTTGGTTCTAAACATTATGTCTGGTAAATAGCGCCATTCCCTGTTCACACATTGACAGAGCCTTTTCCGGAATTTATTCATTATTCTTCGTGCCGTTTTCTGTGGAATGGTGGCCACTGCCTAGTGTTTGCAGGGCTCTTGAATGCTTGTTGGGTTGTAGAGCGATTTTTGTACACTTACGTCTTAGTGTCCTCAAAGAAAAAAAATCAAAAGTTGATAAGTCGGGTGACAGGGATCAGGTGATGTCTCCTCGCAAGGAGAGCAGACAACGCCGTGAAATTTGAGCTTTAAATCTTTTGTGTTGGAACCAGACTTCCTTACGAAGAAATATTTACAAATTACAGGAAATGCTTCGACAACGTGCCATCATTGATGGATGCCATTTACTAGAATTAATTTTTAAAATCAAGTAACGAAAAATAGCAAAATCGTTCATCACAATTTTTTTCTTCATCTTTCTCCCTTTTCTGCCTTTTGAAATAAGATGAATTTTTCTCGGACCCTGTATTTCTTCCCTCTGCGTTTCATGCAGTGTTTACTCCTCTTTTCCAACTACCAATGTCGTGCATCACTCACGTTACATAAATTTCACCCACGCTACATAAATTTTTCATTAAATATTTTTTACTCTAAATGAATAACTTAAAATACTTCGTTGACAATGCATACTCCTTTTCTCATTAGTACTGTTTGAACTGTAATCCCTTAATCCCTCAGAGCCCTTCCTCCAAAAAGCTGCATTTCGAACACGCAATTTACCATCATTTCTCGTCCCATCGCGATCTCAACCTCCCTCTCACTATCTCTCCACTCACTCTCTCAACGCTTTTTCTCTTTTTTCTTTCCATCTCTCTCTTTCTCCCTCACTTTCTCTCTCTTTCTATCCCTGTTTCTCTTCCTTTTCTTCTCTTTCTCTCTCTTTCTCTTTCTCTCACTCTTGCTATCTACTTTTCTCCCTATCACCCTCTCTATCTCCCTTTCTATCTTCCTCTCTATCTCCTCCCTCTTTGTCTATCTCTTTCTATCCCTCTCTCCCCTTTTTCTTTCTCTTTCTCTCACTCTTGCTCTCTATTTTTCTCTTTCTCTTTCCCCCTCCCTATCTTCCTCTCTATCTCTTTCTCCCTCTCTTTCTCTTTCTTTCTCTCACTCTTTTTCCCTCTTTCTCCCACTCTTTCTCCCTCTCTTTGTCCCTCTCTCTCTTTCCCTCTTTGTTCCTCTCTTTCTCCCACTCTTTCTCCCTCTCTTTGTCCCTCTCTCTCTTTCCCTCTTTCTCCCTCTTTTTCTCCCTCTCTTTCTTCCTCTCTTTTCCATCCTTTTCTCTCTTTATTTCTCCCCCTTTCTCCGTCTTTCACTTTCTTTCTCCCTCTCTGCTCTCTTTCTCCCTCTCTCCTTCTCTGTTTCTCTCTCTCTTCCTACTTTCACCGTTCCTATGATCTCTAACGTCCGTCCGCCCGCCCCGCTTGGAGTCGCCACCCCGCAATTCTCCCCGAGAAGCTTCGATGTTGCTGCCGCGGTCGAACCTGAGCTCCCGAATGGACTGGAATTGCCGCGCCGCCGTCGTCCGCCAAACCGCCGAACCGGACGACGAACTTCAGGGACTCGCCCGAGCAGCCGCCGTCGCCACACGGGGCGGCAGAGGACTCCACCACCACGGGTCGCCGCTTCCGCTCTCTAAACTCTGCTCCCGAACGAAATGGCCCCGCGGACGCCGTCTTCAATCGCTCCCCCACGCGGCGCTGACTCAAGTAGCAAGTCTTTAATTGCCCATCAGGCCCCGACGCTGTCCGAATGGTCGGTGATAGATCGCAATCGGTGGCCTTGAACTGACGACGAATTTTCATCGTGGAATGTAAAGACGTTCATCTTTTGCCTAGTAGAAGTGTAAACCTGCTTCTCGCTTCCTAATTTCTTCATTATACGTAAACAATTCTATTAAATTAATGGCTTATTTTTACATAAAGACGCTCCGGTCATGTGTCCTGCTCTTCCACCTCACCAAACAAATTCGCAATGCTCCTTTCACCGTCAGGTAGAAAAGGGAGATATCACCCGGGCAATGAAACAGGCGATTTTCAATTTTTTTTCAATTTCACTTCCCTTAGACTTGAGGTAAATTTACAAGATAGAACCGACGGCTTCACTTTTCCTCCGACGGAAGGCGTGTGAAGGACTTTTTTCGCCCTTAAAAATCCACGGCTTCGATCGGGTTTTTACCCGCGAACATGAGTATAACAGTGCGTTACGCTAACCGTTTCACCACCGAAGCCACAATGATATCGATAAAACGATACAGTGGTACCGATGAATCAATAGGTGACACATCAGATAACTCACCATTTTAGTACCAATATGTTTCAGATAATAAAGAGATCGCTTGACACAGCAATAAATTGGTGTAAATGAATGTATTCAATTCACAGTTTTACATCACGATACTTTCTGCCAATTTGCTGGTCTGGACCACTAACTACAAATAAAATGAATACATTTCCTCCAGGAGAATAAACCAAAGATCAGAAATTTGTAATATAATAAGCCGAAATATTTATCTTCCTTCATCTCTAAATTGCAATATGAATATTCTAAATTGCAATTGCTTTCTGAATATTCTTTTTGATAAACACTCACAAATATAACTGCTAAGTTGGTTTGTATTAAATTAGTTTTTAGATTACATAAAATATGTAATAAAAACAATACGTAGTATTCACGAATCTCAAAGATGATTTAAAAGCGAGTAACAGTCAAAATAATTCTTGTAGGCAAATCCCTCCAATGTTTCCTAATAACAAAAAGCGAAATATTGTTTTTTTAAACGGAAACCCTCCTCATAAATGGCAATTTTGGTTCAAAACTTTGGATCAGTTTTCAAGAAAAGGGTGTTTAAGCGCTACTGGAAATTTAGATTAAAACTTTTCGCACAAAAGTATTGAATTTTTCAAAAACGTCGTTTAAGTCATTTAAAGCACTTCAACTCGTAAATGCAATAGTGTTAACAATTCTCTGAATGTTTGCATATTACTGGCGTGAGTGATCTTAAAAAAAATACATTTCTGTAATTTTTGAAAAAACAAAAATACCTCGAAATTAACTTTGTGTTACATTAAAGAATGCAATTAGCCAAATCCTTTCGAAAACTAACAAGAAAAAAGCCGTTTTTGAAAAAATGCTCAAAAAATTGTTTTTGTTACTTTTTTAATTTGAACAAATTGCCCGAAATATTGCGCAAAAATTACAAAAATTTTCAAAAATGTACATGTCTATAATGAACTGACTATGAAGAACAAATTTTAGTTAAAGGAAATATATCTATCTTCAATTTTGTAGTTGAACAAAGCCACCCAAAAAATCAAAATATTGAAAATTCAGAGTTAAGAGTGAAAATCGGATTTAAGCCATCTTTATATGTGTATTTTACTATATTGTTAGGAGAAATTCAAAGAGAAAATTAGCAACCATTTTTGAGATAATATTCAAAATATCCCAGGGTCATTTAAAGTTCGTACCACCAAAAATGAATGAATGTTTTGCAAAATCACAGAGCTTCGACTCAGGACAAATGGACTGGAGTTTCATCAATTTGGAAAAAATCCTATGCATGGTTTAGGCTCTAGTATTGTTCAAATACTCTAGACAGACTGACGGACAGACAGAATATCGAATGACGGACGGACGTTTTGAAAAATCTTTTCCGGTATCAGGGCACCCTAAAAAGTGTATTGCCGTTGAAATCTTGAAATGATTTTCGCAGCATTACATATATATATATATATATATATATATATATATATATATATATATATATATATATATATATATTACTCAGTATATACGTATAAGGGAAACAGATGATGTCACACAAGAAAACACTACACTTACAAATAACACCATTTACCATAATGAGGATGCATGGGGAGAAATTATGTAATATACCTAACCCAAATATTCAATATCAGTACCCACCGTGTAAAAAATTCCGTTCCTTAAACGGGTTAATGAGACATTATTGATGGAACGATGTTAGTTCACATTCAAATGCTTCTGAAAGCAATTTTAAGAATTAAATAGGTTATGCCCACCCTCAATGTCGGTATCTACCTACAATGTTTCAACAACGTTATTTTAAAGATAATAGCTGCCTGTCACGAGATGAAAATTGATGCGTTCCCTATAATATGTTTTTAGTTCAAATTTTAGAACACGAAAGGATTTTAGAGAGCATTTTTGAAAATCGAGATAACAGTATCAGATTATAACATGAATCGTGATGAAAAGAGATCATACCATTCATTTCGTGTTCATTTTCGTAAGATTAAGTTAGAATTTTTCTTCTGAAGCAAATAATTACTCCTTAAGTAGTTTGAATATTAGTTTAGGCACAGCATGTATAATGAGATAATGATTATAATTCAGATGTTTCAGTTAAACTCCAGACCAACTTCTTTTAAACAGTCAATTGTGAGGGGGTGTCGTATCTAATTTCTAGTGTATAATATACAACCCCGAATCTCTTAAAATAATATACCAAAGTTTTGACTATTAAATATAATTAAAAGTGTTTTGCCACACCGCGGGGGCAAAACTCACTAGAAATTGAGATACAATATACTATATTAAAATATCAAACAGTATGCGAATAAGATAAATAAATATGGATACTTCTATAAATTCCGACTTTGAAAACAAATAACAAGTAATTTTAAATTAAAAATTAATGTCTTTATTCAACAAGATTTAGTACGCACTGTAAACATAAATTATTGTTCTCATCTGGCGCTAATGCACACATAATAAACTCCCTTGACACTTGCTGCATGCCAGACATTGCATATGTAACAGCGGCTACCAAACACAGATCTCCAGCTCGTGGTCTGCATTATACCACTCAGCGAGTATTATACGAACAAGTATAGTGTTTCTGCAGAGTTACGAATGCATGTGGGGACAGAATAAATGTCATTAAATTAATGCACATTGGCTTTAAATTGTACGTACATTTTGTATGTTACGACGTGTTTGCGTGGTGTAAAAAAGTACTTAAAGAAGGAAAAAAAACTTGCTTTTATTGAACATTGAAAGACGTATTTGACACAAATAGAATTGTCTATATTATTTATTTATTTTAGGTCGCTTTTAAATATGTTTGGTTATTTTCGACACCAGGTACAAACAACAGTCTATTATATTGTTGTATATAAGGCGAACTATAATGATATACTTATTATATATTTAAATTTTCAAAAGAAAAGAATTAAACTTTTCTTTCAGATACTGTAGTTCCTTTTTAATGCACGTAGTCATAATATCATGATAAAAATGTGATCTACATAAAAATTTAACGAATGTGACCTATAATTTTTCTTGTTCTCACAACATTACACTAGGAAATATAAGGACCGGTTCAGAAATAATGAAAACACACACTCCCTACACTATCCCTCCTAGCTAGTAATAGGAACAAATGATTTCTCCACTCTTAAAGAGGAAGAATAATAAGCCAATATAAATACTACGTCAGTTAAGCGTATAATTAATTTTATTTCGACATGAATCTACTGATCTTCCTAATTTTAGTTACTGCACCATTGGCACTAACAAGCGTGATACACATGATCGAATCTAAATCTTCAAACCATCTTTCTTGGGTGCTATTCGATAAAAACATTGAGTTTATTGTATTTTATATTGTATGAAGTCAATTGGCGGTACTTCATACATTTTTTTCAGCAACCTTTTTGCAAAAATAGAACAAAAAGTTAATATATTTGAAAAATGCTAATAGTAATTATTAATGATTAAAGAATGTAAGGTATTTGCATCTCATTTGACGAAACAATTGTCTACTATGTTTATGTAGAAGGTATATGTGGAATTTAAACAGTATGAACTAAAGTGAGAAAATATCTGTGGGCCTTCTCAGCGACTTTTACTATATCACAAATTGATAAGATGAAAAATCAATGATCAAGGAAGGAAAAATTCTCAATTATATTTTCAATATTAGATGTTCTGTAGTAGTTATGACCTTAAATTTATATAGACATAATGTTCATCTTCATCTACCGTATTCATTTTTATTCCTAAGTACATGGGGAATGAATTGTATCTCAATTGAAATTCTTTCGTTCATCCCTCTTCTCTTTACACTCACTAAGGTCTTGAGTTTCATCGCAGCTTTTCTCAACAAGTCAATATTACGGGAGGCTCGGTTCTGGTTCGTATTTACGCCTCTCATGTGTGTTCATCAAAAGTTAAAAGTTTGGATCTCACGTTTCCTGAATTCTTCATTTAATTGAGGTCATCACATTTTGACGTATCAATAGAAGAAAAGGATTTTATCATCGGAGGTTGCTGAGACGTTTTTCTTGAAATTGTAGCTTATACGACCGATTGGCTCATTATTACATATAATTCAATAATAATTTATCAAATCACATTTTAAATTCCTTAAGTTTTAAATTTAAATAAACTGCAGAACATTCGGCTTGCAGGCTTTACAGTTTCAGATCTGGCACTCAGCTAATTCTACCTTGGTCTTCAAGTTTGGAAATGTAAATTTTGGGTACGTAAGTAAAGTTATTGACGTAACAACTTTAAAAGATAAATACAGATACCGAATGCCCCTTTGAGTGATTCATTTTTTCAGCATATTGTATTATCGAACTCTTTCTAACCATTTATCCTGAACGTTTTCGCACCCCAGACCTCTAAATGACGTGGGAGCTGAACGTATGTCACTCCTGTCTCCGACCATGGCTACAAGGCTCTGAGAGCACTGGATTGGGCGCGAAGGAAGCGGCAACGTCGCCCTCCACTAAGTCGTATAGCGGTAATTCCGGAGAGAAATTTCGCAGTAAAGGAGATTATATTTCCTAAGTGCACTTCGGGATCCGGAGGGGGCGCTCCCAGACCTACTCGAACCCTCTTACGCCTTCTCCTTCAAGCCGAGCAGAAATGCATCTCTCCTCGTCCTCTCCTCTAAACTTCTTTGGGTCAATTTGTTGTCTGGTTTTATCTCCGTGTCGCCTGTGTTCTCGCTTTTTTCTTCTTCCCTCTCCAACGAACTACGCGACCGGCGTATATGGCTCGGGCCATCAATTGATGTCACCGCAGTGTCTCTAGGGTTCTAGTTCCGACGGTGGAAGAATTTTCGACACTAGCTTGTCAGCGAGGTCGAATTCAGTCTCTGTCTGGAGAAGAATTCTGGCGGCCGGCTGCAGTGATCGGATGTTTTCCGTGGTTCCTCCGGTCAACACGAAGTGAATGCCCGAGTAGTACTCGATCAAACGGGCCACGGACCGCGCACGATATTTCCTTCCTCTTCCATGTCCTCTCCCCTTACTTAAACACACAGTTACAGGCACTAAGTATGTCGGAATATCATTCGGGAGCTTATAGCTTGTCACAATTGGGGAGGTACCCAGCTGGTGGGAGATCCCTCATTGGGGAAAGACTCGTTAGGGGACGTGTAAGACTGCGACGGATATCGCCATCCAGCGGAAGAAGGTCATCGTTTTCTCCAGCGATAAAAACATGCACTAAAATTTCGGGACGACCAACCTTAGCCTTTGTCACACTCGAAAACACTAATCATTCAACGAACTAAGCGACTCTCGCACTCATCTCCGGAGAAGCTCAGGCTCTACATTGCCCCACGCGGAACCCCTTTTTAGCCACTCGCACAAAAACCCTCCCTGCTCCAACCGCCAGAAAAAGGGTCTTTCTCGAAAGGGCAACACAAACACAGTTACGTGTTATAACGTCTATATCGCGCGTGGGACACTCCACATATCCTCTAGCAGAGCCACCGCAGAGAAGGGCCGGGCCTCGTTTCTGTATCCAGCCTTCTTCCTCCGACGCGTCGGAGTTGTGCTCGCTCCGTTTCTTCCGACTCCACGCACAATCCATCGCACGCAGTGGCTCTCTGCCGCGCCGGAGGGTCGAGGAGGGGGGGGGGATAGACTTTCCTTTCAAAAGCGCCGGACGAAAAAGATCGCGGTACACGAAAATGGCGGCGCTTTAGTGACGTCATTTCCTCCGGGCCTCGCTGAACTTTGCACCGCGCCAGTTCTCCCGGTTCTTGCGCGCTCGCGTCGCGGGTCGCCCCGGGGCGTTGGGGGGCGGGGGCGACGGAGGGGGGCGTGGCGCGAGAGGGTGGGTGGAGGTGGGAGAGGCTGCCCGCGAGCGGCCAGAGGAGGAGCGGCAGAAGAAAACCGCGGCGCTTTCAAATCAAAATAATGGCGAGTCGCCGCCTGTGTTTTGCGACGGGGCCCCTCGAGGCAACGGGGGAGAGGTCGCGGTGAAAAGCAACGGTGGAGCTGGAGCAAACGGCAGCGCGGAAGAAGGGCGATTCGAACAGAGAAAGACGGTGGTAAACTCAGAGAGAGAGAGAGAGAGGGAGAGACAGAGACAGAGAGAGAGAGAGAGAGAAGATAAAATGCGACGTTGTCAGTCGAGAATCAGGATAGACTGGCACTTCCCATGCTAGCGTCGTGCGCTAATGATATTGGCCAACGCTGTAAATCAAGGTTTGGGGTCGGAACTCTTTGAAAGGTAAGAACACCACACGCAATTTGTTTTCAAGACAGTAAAGAATAGTACGCTTTTATCATTATTTATATTCACAGCAATTGAAATAAAATGAATGAATAAACCCAAAACATAAAAGTTAGTACATGCGATATACCGTATATTGCGACCATTCCTTTCTGGCTGGCTTGGCAGAGAGGTACCTTCAATTAAATATCTGCTTCTTACATTATTTGCTCACATAATGTTTTTTCACACTTTAATGAGGTTCGGCACCATTCATTCTCTTTCAAAGGTGTTTGCCACACTATGTTATGGGCCGGTTGTCCTAGGTGCCCTTTGGTGTAGCCTCCAAGTACACCAGATCGCCTTCACGCTTCTGCAAACATGAACATTTGTTGAGTTTTTAATATTTCCTCACAACTCTTTGTGGAAAATATTTGAGATTTGCACACGTGCCAGGTTATGTCGAAATAACTCTACATAATTCTCCACTGTCGTGAAAGTTCGTATTGGCACTAATTAAAATACAAATGCAAAAATTTAGAAATGTTGATTCAGAAATTAAATAAAGTATAAGTGACCATCAGAGTAAATTCAAATAAGATTATCTCTCCTTTCTTTCTTTCTCTCTTTATTTATTTCTTGCTCCTTTTCTTTCTCCCTTTCTTTCTCTCTGAATCTCCGTGTCTCTTTTTCTCTTTTACGCACAAGGTGTAAGTTAAAAACCGTAGTATATTTTCGTGAATGTTAAGTACGTAGCTATTATTAATATCGTTTTGAATAACACATCAGTCATTATTAATGATAATTAGCTCTTAATAGAGCTTTTCGTCACTTCTTGGTTAAATGATATCATTGGTCTTAGGAAAAGTCAATTCGTTTAGTGGTTCGAAGTGGAACATCCGTTGTTTCTATCAGGTCACTTCTTAAGCATCCTTTCTCGCAGAAACACCAAATCGAATCTGTTTAACTTTATCTTCCTCGTTTTCTACGATGGTCTCATTGTTTATTGTCATAATAAGTACAAATTGTCTCATAATTCTTTCCTAGTAGAATCCCCCCTTTGACTGAAATTGATTGCTAGCTCGACTATTCTAAACTCGCTGGGGTACACCGCTGATAATTCTTCACTTTTCGTTGAGGTCAACAGTTTAGATATCAAATAGACTTGACGCATTGATACACATTTAACTTGAAGGTGTTTGCAGTTCCAAGATATTGACACAGAAATAGAGATAGTTTGGAATGAAGAGTACAAAATTATACATTGCAGCGGATGATTTGGTGATACAAAAAGATTAAAAAATGTTATTAAAGAAATATAAGAAAATAATTCAGAAATGGATTTGAATAATCCCAGGATTAATCGGCATTATTTAAAACGTTTTCAAATTAAACATTGACTCAAAAATGTGCAAATTTAATACATTTCAGAGACATCAGCATTTCACAAATTTAAGTTAAAACATTAATATTAACCATGATATTTGTGTAATTAAATGAGACAATACAGGGAAATTCTGTGAATACATTAAATGAAACACGCACAATTCAGACGATCAAGATATGTGTAAAGAGGGAAGAAGGGGAAAAGCAAATTACTTCTTAAAAAGAAAGAAAGAATTCCGAGAAGTGAGAGTGGTGTAACGTTAGCGGAAGGGATTACCAGGGTTAAAGGGAAGAGTTAATGGGGTCTGGGAATGACATAGTAGATAATGAAAATTAAATTTTCACAAACCTCGTTAACTATCGATATTTAAAGTGGAGGTTTTATACATCGAATCCTTTAGCAATATTATTTGTGTAGCGCATGTGAATACAGTGCACTATGATTAAAGATGTACACTTCACTTACATATTCTTCTTTATTGCAGTTTGTCGTTTTCTTTCCGCGTTTCTTCACTACAGTGTTCAAAAGAATAAGAAGAAATCAAGAAAGAAAAAATAATTACCCGTACTTGAGCGCTTGAAGAAATTGCATTTTAGTTTTTGTATGAAGTTAATTATCTGCAGATAAGTCTCTGATAAATCTGCTGATTTTGATCAATCATGTTTTACATAATGTTCGTTCTGAAAAATATTATTTCTAATATGTTGTAAATAAAATCCATTCAAAATGTGTGCTGCATGTTCATATGTAGGTTTTTAATACATACAAATTGTGGAAAGGTATTTTTTTTTTATTTGAAGTCGTATGAACATGTTGGACATTAACGACTACTATTGCATTTAACGGTACAAATGACATGACATGGTAATGATAGGGACTGAAAGGAACATAAATAGAACAATGCCCGAGGCGGTGCACGAACCCGCAATCCTTTAGTCAGATATCGCTACGGTATTACTGCCTTCGGCCATCCGGATCGGCTAAGTTAATTTAATAGAACCAGTTTTGAAGTTTTTCGACAATCACACTTTAATAATATTGGGTTTTTAAATCAAAAATGAATGGTTTTTTAAATCAAACCATCGATATAACGTCCCAAATCCTATATAACTGTTGTATCGTACGCTTTATTGTGTGGCTTTCCGCCTACACATTCCAGAGATATTTCGACGAAAAAAATAGCCATTTCTAACGCAGCAAAAAGATATGCTGATGGAAGACTGGTGCCAAGACGCACGTTAGAGAAAGCAAATTGAAGTTTTCAATTGCGTTGCATAAATATATTTTTTTGTTTTTTAACAAAATAAATAGTAAGAAGATGCCTCTTTAGTTCAAGTTTAAATGCATTTAATAACTGAGTTATTATTTTAAATGTCAAAAAACAACTGTAAAATATTTATGTAATTTTTTCAATATCTGAAGTTAATAAAAATAGGTATCAATAGACTACAAATATTACCTATCTATAGTAATTTAATGCCAAATACAAACATATATTGATACAGATCTGATGTGTTTATAGCAGTTTGCCACTTCAATAATTTATTTCGAAACAAATTAGAAATATTTGTGAGCAGACATCTGGACAAATAAGTTTTAATACTAACAAGTAAACAAAAGCCTTAGACGAGTGTTTTAAGCATTATGTCATCAGAGAAGGAATGCACTTCGTTTTGTTTTTGCTTCTTCCGTGCATTGCAAATAACATCGCTAAAGTACCAACTATTTTAAGACCATTCTCTCCTTTATGGCCAGACGGCGCATCTTAAGTTCAGTCTCGTACGACATTTCAGAAGTTGTTCTCTTGTTGGGTGCTGGTTGCTTCAACACGGGCGCCCGCGGCGGTAAGACTATACACCGCCGTCCCCATTTCCCCTCAGTTCTGCCTCCTGCCGCATCAGCGCTAATCTGCGCAATTTAAACTCCGCAACTCCAAAGCAGGAGCATAGCTAAACACCAACTCCGCTCTCCCGAAGCTTTATGATTCATAACTGATAAATATCTCCCGCTCGCAGGTAGCTCTAACTAGAAAGCACCCACAAATTATTATCCTCTCTGACCACACAAATGAACTACGAGGCCAAAGAGCATCGCCGAGGAAACCTCGCACAAACGTGTCGCGGGCGTAAATCAGTTTAATTTAGTTCTTCCGCGAATTCCACTACAAAAACAAACTTCATACATCCAGATCACACACTGGCACGACGTTCTTTTCCGCGTTTCAAGCCTCTTGTGGAGCGATACGAGCGGGCGCGCTTTAGTATGCAATGCGAACCCTGAAAACCTCCTCCCCCTCCCCACCCCGGTGCAGCGTGAGCCGCGCCCTCGCTGCACGCCCCAGAGCACTCTAGTGGCGGTTGCGGAAGCTGCGCCCTGCAATCAAGCGGCGTTACGGCATCTAAGGTCAAAGGTCGCGGCGCTGTGCAACACGCGGGAGTTCGGTTTCGGTTTAGGGAGCGCGAGACAGACGCTGAGCCGCGCGGATAAATTCGTCGGCGCAGTAAACTTGTGACGGACCACGCGAATCAAACGGAACAGGAGGCGGTGAAAAAAAATCCGCGGGACATGCAATGTAATGGGAAGAAAAATGAGGAACAGGCCTCGCTTGGCTAAATATCGATTTTTTTTCTGTTACATCTACGATTTTTCATGAAAATGAAAATAGAATTTGCATAATTCCATTCGGTGTTCAGGGGAAAAGGCGCACTGTTTTGAACATGAAATGGAAACATACACAGTTTTTTTTGTAATATTTAGATATATATCTCTCTCTGAAGTCTATCGGAGAACCAATACTCTTTTACGACTTCTGTGACTATTGATCTACATTAGAGTGGTACCTTTTTATAACGCGCAAAGCGTTGAAGTTTTCCCATTAGGAACCGTCTATAAATCACATAATGCAAATATGGAGTATTTTAATAAATCATCTCCCTCTTATAACGCATTCTTAACGCACCCCATTAATAATTACCTAACGCTTGCGACATCCCCCATTAACAAGAAGAATTAATAAATTATATCACAGTTATATGTTACAATGGATGATAATAGTTAAAGCCATAATGAATTAGTGATGCTGACACCTGGACTGAGGCCTGACAATAAGGTTTTTTTTATAAGAATATCTGAGGCTACTTCCATGGAAGGATTAATGGTCCAATTTCTTAATACTGCGTTGGGAAATATTGAAGTTATTAGTATTATTGCTTTCTTGGGTAATTTCTTCAACACTTCGCCGTTATATAAGTCATGTCCTGGGGCTGTGTGGGCGGTAAGTTTGTATAGCTTTTCTATTTCATAAGTTGTGAATGCATGAATGGGCAGACGAACATTTGCAAGGAGTTCAAGATAATGCTCGGTATCTCACTTCGCTTTCTGGTTCAGTGATGGATAAGCTGGAATACGTTTGCAAGTTTGTGGCAAATGCTGCTGCCTTCTCCGCAGTTAACTTTCTTGCCGAGGAACCATCTTCTTTGCGTATAGGGGAATGGTTGAAAGTAGGTCTTTTTGAATCTTCTAGTTGCTTCCAACAATGAATAATACGGATTCTTTAAAAGGGGATAGATTCCTAAGATATTATTCATTTCGTTATTCTTCAAAGTTGAAGTGCAATTTTTAAATCTGTAGTGCTCGTTCAGTTTGTCTTTTATATAGTGGATGTCATGTTCTTTGTAGGTTCTTTTTAGTTCCCTATTGATGCAAAACTTATTTCCTTAATGTGCTTATGAAAGTTGTACTTTGTTATTTTTATTGTTGAAATTTGAGAGTGGAATGCCATAGCTGCGTCTTGTGATACATCTCGTTAAATGTTCCACTGCATGCATTCTACTTCATCTCTTATGTTCAGCGAGAGCTGAACCATTATAGAATTATCTTCTATGATTACAGCTGGAATTCATCCCAGTCAGTTTTTGAGGTGGTTAGGTTCAATTGTTCTCTGAAGTGATCGTATCTGAGTGACTAAATTTTTAAGATAAATAGGAGTTGTGGTCGAGCTGAGATCAAAGCGATGCTTCAGTTTGGATAAAATTGGAAGAAATGCCCTTCACAATAGAAGAAACAATAAGATCTGGAATTTTGGCAGGTATCTGTGGCCAGTAAGTAGGTTGCCCTGTTGAATGGGTACGACAAGTTCATGGAGAATAATGCTTTGTTAACTCCTCACTTAGTTGTGTTTAGCCTGGAACCCAAGTTCGATTTTCCATTATAATCTCACCGGACGATGAATTCTTGTTCCAAGTGATTCAAAAATTTTTTTGAAATCGTTTCACGGTTTTATTTTATGTTTAGGTGGACAATAGACGGACTGAAATGCTTAAGGGTCCAGCGAGTTCATTGATTCTGGATTGTCGTTGCTTTAAAATGTTCTTCACAATATTTCTCTATTTCATGGTTCCTATAGGAATTTCTTATATGATGGCAGGGCCTCCATCGGGCATTTCCACTCGATGATTGTTGAAATACGTAAGTAAAAGTTCGGGAATTTAATATGGCTCTTAGTCGTCAAGTGCGTTCGGACACTAATAATATATCTATTTCATTATTAATGAGGAAAAAGTTTATCGACTTCTCGTCTTCTCGATTCGAGACCGTTTGCATTCCAGGCTGTGATGATTAACGGCTTCGTCATTTTGAAGAAGTTTCGACCATGAGATTTATTAGCGGCTTATTTGTTCCGCTTGCTTACTAAGGAGATTTTCAAATTGCGAAACGATTCTTGTACAATTTTTTCAAGTCACTTTCCGCAGGCGGCCCTGTTTGTTTGGAAAAGAGTTCGCGCGTAAGATGGTTGATTACTAGTAGAAGGTTGCACTGTGTTTTCTGAGGGAAAGTTTGCGGAAAGTCTTTTTCTGATGGAACGACATTTGGATTTTTTGATTACAATTTTTTGTGGTTCAGGGAATCTCTTCTTTTTATAAGAGTTTGATAATATGATACATCCTTTATATGTGGGACGGTGTCTTTCTTTCTCGCAATCGTGCGCACATTGGCATGCTATTTGCTTTTGCTTTTACACAATCTTCAATGCCGTGTCCTTCTCCGCACCGCATGCAGCGCTTTTGTTTCGTTGCCAATAAACTGTTTAGGTGACCATAGGGTCAGGCAGTTTTTACATTGTACTATTTCCTTCTTTCTTGGCGAACAGGTTCGAACGAAACATATACAGTTGTTAAGACGCATTATTTCATAAATACTTTATCTGTTGTTGGCTGTTTCTAGAGTCAACAAAAAATAGGATAATGGTGCCTTAGTAACTTGATGTTTAGCAGTATTATAAATTTGACGAACTTTGTGATCAAGATTTCTTTTCTTCTTGTAGCATTGGCAACATCTGTTGAACGGATTTGAATATATTTCAATAACTACTCTGAATGCTCCGATTTCTTTTCATCTGATATGTATGAAAACCAATAATAATTCTTTTGTTTTTTTCAAGTGCTTGACCTGACGTGCGAAAATGCATCGGATTGTTGCCGGCATTATGTTTTACATTGCTGATTATTAAGCAATTTTGTAAGTCTGGTAATCTTCTGTTTTAAAGAACTTCGTTGAATTATGTTTCATTCCAGTTATATATGCTTCTACTCTGGAATGAATATAGGCGGATGGTTTTTTGTTGGCGTTATTAGATCTGTTTGGTTGTGATGGTTGCTACTTCAACATTTTTCTTGTCTTAACTTAGCAGTTCAAAATATGTTCGTAATCAAACGACATTGAAAGAAGAATTATCTTCCCTCGCGCGGACTCGTCTGTTCCTGATCATCTATAATTTTTACGTTTTGTATTTCTATACGTAACTTTCTTGCAGAGTTTGTTCTTATCTTAGAATTAGTGACACCACTTTGCAGTAATTTAATGTGAGGATTTCACTTGTATAGTTTGAAAGAGTTGACTTACAGGTGTTGATGCTCCATTGGCTGGCAATCGTTGTAAATGCTGGTTTTGCGATAAATTTTTGTTCAGTAGTTGTATTGCTGATGCTGACGTTGTATTATGTTTTTGCTGTTCGCATTTAACTGTTTTGCTGGAACATTATTTGTTGATTTTGGCGGAAGGCTTCATTATATTGATCCATGTTGCGATCGGTCACTATGGCTTCGGCAATGGCTGCCGAAGGCCATCACTTAATAATCGTTATCACTTTATTTTCTTTAGTACACACTATTTGATTAAAGTTATTCAATTTATGTCAGATACTAGAATATATTTTTCATAACTAAGTATAAAAATTGTTTTAGCACTGTTTACGTTTCGCACTCGCGGGGATGGAAACAGCGAAAAACGTCCGTTCACCCC
>BOPP01000116.1:3089138-3113793 GCA_017312745.1 Gryllus bimaculatus
ATTAGACTTCTGCCTTGTATTCACAATTATATACTATAACTTTCGGTGAATTATAGGACATATTACATACACAAAAACACAGTTTATTATTAGGACAGTGATAGTTCGCCCAGTGCAACTCAAGTGAATCGTGTACTACGCAGTTCTAAAGATCGAGGGTTATGTCTTGCCAGCGTGCTTGTGTCCTCGCTGTTGTTGCCACTAGGTTTAGCGCCAGTAGTTTTGATGGTTTTCAAGCCTCTGCTGCGTATCTGAAACTGAATGGGATATTTCTTTAACATGTTTTACTGCTTGCAAGTCATTCATGAAGAATTACATTGAAACTATACCAAGAGCATTAAGCAGCAGCGGCGCAGATAGTTGTGACTGAAACCTTGGTTAATATTTCTAGATTTGAGTTGCTTGCGAGACCCCATAGTTTGAATGCGCGTAGTCCAGGATTGCATTACCTGGTACTTTGTACAACAATATTTGTTTTTGAGTGACAAAGCCGATTTCGCGCCCTAGTAGCCAGTACATCTTTTTGAACTTGGAGCGTCTAGTTCTTTTCTTTTAGTGGCTATGTGTTTTTCCACGTTTTAAAACTCTATCTAGATCATTACTAGATATCGTTACCGTGTCTGCCTGTCGTATTAATTTATCATTCCAAGTTGATTGAGGCATTGTATCTTCTTCTTATTGGTGAAGGTCAGAGGCCGTGGGTAGACTTCTGCTGCATTCACTCGATTCTCCCAATCTTTGTAAATTTCATTAGATAATTTTGTTAAGTGTGTCCTAGAGCACTTCAGAACGCCTTTTCATTGATCTTCATGACTCGTTATTTAACCGCTGTGTCGTCGCGTATGTATTGCTTGTTGTGAGTCGCGTTTTAATGATGGAATAATCTGCTGTGTAAAGAAGATTAGAGGGACAGGTCCCATACGCTCCTTGTGGCACACCAGACTGTGCGGGGTGTAATTTGAGTAAGCTTCTGGTTTTGTTTACTTGGAAAAACCTTTCCAGGAGATATGACTTTAAAATTAATGTGAATTCTGATGGTAAGTTCTTTTAATTTATATAAGGGCCAGGTGCCACACTTTATCGAACGCATTGACGACATCCTATGAACGCGGCCCTGAACAGTATATTGCTTTCTTCCAGACCTTTATTAATTTCGATTACTATTATCATATGCACTTGTTCGATGGTAGAGTGAAAATTTCGCTGATCAAACTGGTAGTTGGGTATAAGATTATATTCATTTATACGGAACGTTTAGACGTTGTAAAAGCAGCTCTCTAGCTGCCTTCGAGATTCGTTAGGTTAGTAAAACTGAATAGGTCATGTACGATGAGACGATCATGCGTTGGTTTAACCAGTTTTGTATAAGAATTATCTGAGGCTACTTCCATTAGAAGGATAATGGTCCAATTCTTAAGACTGCGATTGGAAATAGTTGAATTATTAGTATTTTGCTTTCTTGGGTAATTTCTTCAACACTTCGCCGGTTATATAAAGTCATGTCCTGGGGCTTGTGTGGCGGTAAGTTTTGTATAGCTTTTTCTATTTCATAAGTTGTGAATGCATGAATGGGCAGCGACATTTGCAAGGGAGTCAAGATAATGCTCGTATCTCACTTCGCTTCTGGTTCAGTTGCATGAGATTAAGGCTGGAATACGTTTGCAAGTGTTGTGGCAAATGCTGCTGCCTTCTCCGCAGTACTTTCTTGCCACGGAACCATCTTTTTGCGTATAGGGGAATAGGTTGAGTAGGTCTTTTGAATCTTCTAGTTGCCTTCCACAATGAATAATCGGATTCTTTAAAAGGGGATAGATTCTAAGATATTATATTCATTTCGTTATTCTTCAAAGTTTGAAGTGCAATATTTTAAATCTGTAGTGCTCGTTCAGTCTTGTCTTTTATCTAGTGGATGTTCAGTTTCTTTGATAGGTTCTTTTTAGTTGCCTATTGATGCAAACTTTTCCCTTAATGTGCTTGAGAAGTTACTTTGTTATTTTTATTGTTTGAAATTTGAGAGTTGGAATGCATAGCTGCGTCTCTGCTACATCTCGTGCAAATGTTCCACTGCATGCATCTACTTTCATCTCTTATTGTTCAGCGAAGCTGAACCATATTAAGAATTATCTTCTAGATTACAGCTGGAATTCATCCCAGTCAGTTTTTGAGGTGGTTAGGTTCAATGTTTCTCTGAAGTGATCGTATCTGAGTGACTAAATTTTTAAGATAATAGAGGAGTCAAAAAGAGAACTAATGACAATAAGGTTGGGAACAATTTTTGACTGACAAAATGGCGCGTAGTCGTGAAAATTTCTGAGAACAAGCCGAGCACATTCCGTCGAGGATTAAACACAGGCATGAGTCTACTGTGCCAATTTAACTCGACTATAAAATGCACTGAAGATCAGTTTTCTTCATAATCTAGCGGATTTAATCCACATACTATTGATTAAAAATGTAATTTATTGTAACAATTTTTCTATAATAACTTTTAATTTATGTACAATTAAGTATAATTAGTAAATATTTTAACGTTTTAATAAAAAACTAAAGACAGGAATTATTTCAACAATGGTTAAAAAATCATCAGCGTTGCATAACACTGTGTTAAAACCCCCTACCCCTATGTAAAACAGTGTCACGCCTAAAAACCCCTCCCCTTCTTTTTATCTATACGTAATTTATGGACGACCCTTTATGATTATGGCGTGGAAGGCGAAGCAAATCACTAGATCACATCATATAAATCATCATTCATCCTTTCATAATTGCTACAGCACCACAAATAGCGCCACAAAAACGTGTCATTTAGCCAAAGTTCATTATACGAACACGGAATCATATCGCTACTCCAAAAAGAACGTCATTTGTCTGTCGGTCTAGAAGCAGCGTATGTTCGAGAACGCCAAACCTTACAAAGTGTATTTTGTTCTTTCCGCGTTCAATACAGAGTGCACAACGTATACATTACAGTGACTCAAAAGAACTAGGCCTGCCATCCCGATGCACATTACAACCCCCCCAAAAGCGGAGGAGTTTCATCAAAATGTATTTTTTTTTCAAGATATGTTTATGTGTTACCTAAACAGAAAAATTGAGAAATATGATTCAAGTGGATGTATGTTATGGCTTGTAGACATTTTTAAATTACTTCCTACTAACTATTTATTCATGCTTTCAAATAATTTTACGCTAAATAACTTTCGCGAAATGAAGCGCGTATAAATGTTGAAAGAAATGTTGTTTTATAGTTTTTAAACAATAAATATTTACTGATAAATACATTTTTAATTATTTATAAACCGAAGAATACTTCCAAAGTAATATAAGAAAGAATCAATTTTGATTACATTTAGCCATAACAATCTAATGAAGTTTTTGATAAACGAAGTCAGATGATGTGCCACTGGACAGCCGTGGCGCGGCAGAAAGACAACCTTCCTGCCTAAACAAAATATTTAAAAAATATTTCATAATGCCATTCTCACGTTGCGGAAAACTTTTGAGTTAGTGTCAAACAGTAAACAAAATTCATTCTACGCCTCTCCGTCGCTTGCTAAAATCGAAATCCCTTGGTATTCCTAAGTTGCCTTTACCAATATTCACGGACAACATGAAAACCTTTTCTTTTCCGAAAATCTGCCCTTTAATACTGAACTTGTGAAATGAAAAAAGTTCAATTCTAGTCGAATTGAGAGGAAACATAATAAAATGCGCGGTAGAATTAACATACCTAGGATGTATTTTCGAACAATAAGAAATATAACGTAATTTTCAAATATACAGAAAAAAATAGCATTGTGAATTTTTAAGAAGAAAGCAATCTTAAACCTTGAAAGCAAATTGAGTGCAAAATCTTAAACGTCTTTCACCTTAGGAAATTACTTGGATTTGCAAAACCAAAGAACACGTAATTATCAAATGATGAATATTTAACGTTTACTTTTTTGAACTATTATACTAGTGAGTTATTTTATTTTTGTTTATCTAGATCGTTTTGTACCTTAATAAATACATTGAACTCAACGTGAATCAATGTTTATACTGAATTAAAACATGCAACGAATACTTTCAAAAACAGGTACAAGAAGGAACAAAATTAAATGACTCTCAAACTTAAGTCATATACCTAACATAACCAATTCATTCCGTGTTCTATCCTCTACAAAGAAACACCTCTATATGCGAGGGAGCGAGACAAAGCCTTGAGAATTTTAATGGAGGAGCTAGGTACGAACAACGTCCGCACGTACACTCTCCTTTGTTAACAGCGACTATTCTATGAAAAGTTTAGTTGTTCTCTTTGCTCTTGAATACACATGACTCAGGTTTACACGAGAACCTTTCTCTTCTTTCTACTGGAGCTTTTAGATCTACCAACTGTTGGAAACTTGCGCTTGGAAATAGCGTTATACAATTCAGCTGGAAATATTGTTGCGCACAACAGGCGTTGGGCTATATTTTAATAGAATTCGATTGACTAGTCTGAAATTAAGTGCATAAATATACCCCTTATTGGTTAAGTATCAATCAGTATGTGATGATTATCTGATGAATCTCATTACTGTAATGCTTATTCAGTCTATAAGTTTTATATATTTTTAGAGTTTATTCTGACAGTGAGACACTTTGAAAAATCAAGTTTCCAATTCGATTCCTATCTTATTCGGAAGAGTCCAAATATTTTCCATATATGTCCAAATATTTTCTTATCAATTTTCCGGTGGATTACCAAAGAGAGAGCATCAAAACACATAACAACTCTTAATTTGTCTGTTACTGGTTGCGTTCTAGTGCTGGCTACACGGTGTCGCAGATTTACCAAAAATTTCCTCACGAACACTTTTCCAATTTCAACCCAAAATCGAGTCAATGCCATAGAAAGAATCAAGTGTTTGAAAGAAATATCGCTTAGCCTCAAACTGAAAACCAGTTTCTAGATGAAAGGAAAATAATCAGGCTAATAGAGAAACGGGAAGAAGTGGGAAGAGACTTTAAGTACCTAAAGCAGGTGCGGTGTGAAGGAAAGCAATTGTAGAATAGATGCGATCGAACTTGAACGAAAGGTTTCCAACTGTAAAAGTTCACCTCGAGGAACTATCAAAGAGGCGGTGTAGACGGTGCATGTGGCGGAAGCGTCTGGAACAGAACTAATCCCGAGCCAATCTGCAGTGGAAAAGAAGTTTTGTTGGCACAAAAGATCCCGTACTTTTCCCAAACGCCGATTGAAGTGCAGTAATATTTATGTCACCCTGCCTTCTATTACATGTTAAATTCTTTACTACTACTTACGCAGTACAGAGAAAGTGATGTAATGCTGCGGGGAAAACGGTGAATTTTCGACAGAAAAACTCTTATTGCCGGGTGCTGGTAACAAAAAAGTGTGTAAATATTGTCCCTATATATAGGTTAAACTACTTAACTTTAACATCTTCTGCAGTTTTTGAACGGTTGAAGTTATTGCAATGCAATTTTCACGAAGGGTTACGAGAGAATAGGGATAATTGATGCATTATTCATTTCATTTTTTTCACTTGTATTTTACGAGATATTGAGATAACCTTTCTTTTAAAATGGCACCACACATTTTAAGTCTATCATGACGAGTGTAAAAAAACGAATGCGATGATATCCATATTGTCATCTGTTAGATCAGCATTTTTGGAGTAATTTTGATCCTTTTGCGATGTTTAACGAATATTTTGAATGTCCGGCAAAAAAGGTCACACAGTGCTGCGCGTTGGGGAAGGGCAGCTGATCCAAGTATTTGAAGATACTACTAAATCGAATTTCAAATCTTCACAAAACTGTTGCAATTTTTTTACAAATGTCTGCTTTCCATCCTTCCGCATGTTCAGACTTTTTCGCCATTTTTTGATTGAAGGAATAGAAGGAATTGAAGGATTGAAAAAAAATTCGTCATAATTATGTATTGAAATAAAATTGTTTTTTACTTAAACTCCATTTAATGGGGTTTCGTACCACAGGATATTAATGGGATATTAAAACCCACCATAATAAGAATAAATAATTAAGATTGTAAAAAGAATATTGCACGTTTTGAAGAAACAATTTTAATGTTAATGATCATATAATAATAACTTAAGGGTAAACAAATCCAGTAAGATAATAACAATAATTATTAATAATACTTTGTTGAATTAAACTTGTTAAAGTTATAGCTGAATTGGTAGTAAGGCATAAATTGGAATATTTCAATATTATGTAATTATTTCCAATGGTGCGAGAAAGTATGTGCTGTTTTAGTTAGTGCACTGCTTGTTCAACTAATGCTATTAGAAGTTATTGTTTTTGTAAGAGAAAAATTGCAATTTGCATTTTGTCACACTGGCCTTTCCTTCGAGGATATCCGTTTCTGACCCAATAAATGACCGTCTTCTGTTTAGGGTCAACCGCAACCTTTGTTTGTAGCAATGTGACGCACATACTACACAATTAGAAAACACTGCCGCTACTTAATCGACTGAGTTAAAGATAGTCTTTGTCAACGCAAACCTAAATGTTGGCATCAAATCTTTGAATTATTCTCCAAAAAACGGCACATTTAAAGTTGTATCTCTCTTTCATCGGGGATGCGATAAATTGCATCCCTTGCCACCAGGTAACTTCAAACATAATTTGTATCCAACACTAATCGAAGACCTGGAGAGGTGGCTCAGGTATCAACTGATGTTAGCGCAGTGCCTTTGACAGGGAGGTTCTAGGTTCGAGTTCCGATAGTTGGTAGGATTTTCGAGACTATCTCAATAACTGGGTCGAGTTCAGTCGCTGTTTGGAGGAGAATTCGAGTGGGTGAGTTTTGGGTAGTTTTCCGTGGTTTGTGCGATAAAGACCAGGCGAAAATCGGAGCAGTACCCTAACAAACGGGTCACGGATCGCACGCTATCTTTCCTTTCCATTCCTTTTCTTAGCCTCCCTCTTTCCTACACACACTCTTACATGCACTACACTACACACATGACTGGAGTCTGGTCGGACATTTAAAAAAATAGTTGTGTTTTGGATGAAATTACAAAGTTAAGTTAATGTCAACTTTGCATTTGGTGATCGGACGTTTAGAGCTTGTCCTGGTTGGGACGACACACCGCTGATGGGAGATAACTGGTAGGGTTGGTTGGTGTTAATGATTCCAGGCGCATCAACTATACTAAGATTTATTTAACTGTGCACTTGATGTAAATCAGCTGTTCACAGTTTCATCGCATAGTGACGTCAATGTAAGCTCCCGATTGGATGAACAACGCAACAGGTGATTTACACCAAGTGCACGACAAAATAATGGTACTATACTGCGGTTATTATTCCCTCAAGTGTAGTGCATGTTTCCCCCTTGGGAGATGGCGGTGATATTCCCCAGCTGCATCGTACCTGGTTGGGGAAAACCCCGCTAGCCGACGGTAGCGGCGCCGTATCTCAGCATCCAGAAGGGAGAAGAGCAACGCCACTTCTCGAGAAGAAATCACTACACTTACGGGATTAATGAACTTAGCAGTTGACGTGCTCAGAATCAACCAATCGATTAATCAAGTAACTGCAGCGGGATCACGTAAATTTATCTCATTTTGTTTGCGTTCATGATCAAAAAGCATATATGAGCCGAGCCAACGCTTTAGGGGGGTGAGCAGATGGTGACCCATTCCCCCTGATGAAGAGCAGTTCCTCTTCAACCTGCCGCGCGGAGAGACGGCTCCTGGAGCGCTGCCAAACAGCAGCGCCACGCGCACGGTGGCGTCCGGAGCCCGATATCAGTTCATTGTTTTATTAGGCTTTGTGGTTGGGTTTATGAATGCATTTTATTTATCTATCCGGGACGTCTTTGTTCTTTCTTCTCCGCAATAAGCAAGAAACGTGTACAAGATAGAAAAAATATTGGACACAACAATTCCGGCTTAGACAAGTTTTTGCTCTATTTAAAGTGTCACCCCCAAGTAGCTATCGCGCTAGTTTCCCAAATACTAAATTCTGTTGTTCGCACCCGACGTGAATATTTGAAGAGCAGAATAGTTTATGTGTGTCATGTCATGGTGTAGCATGGAAAAGAACTGTGGCAGGTGCCCGCAAAAATTATCCGTTCAGATGCCGTTCTAACGAGATTCCAAGTTCTGCGCGACTGGACAGCTCGAACATTCCTAGTGAAGACGACATTCTACCGGGGAAAGTGAGAGTCAAATATCAGGCACTAAATGAGAACACGCGCGCATGGCCAGCTTGTTCCAACATTACTTTAGAGTCATACAGGTGTGGTTTTCTATGTAAATCTGGTTAAAATACATGTTTTAAATTAGAGAAATGACAATTTCCCAACGATATAAAAATCCCAAGTTTAAAACGATATAAAATTACGAATTTTATTGGGTAAATTTCACAATTTCATGGCTGATCATATTATTACCGTTTACATTTTTGAAGCATATATGTCCAAGCTCCAAGAAAATAATATACGGTGCATAACTATCCCTGATTGTAAATATAATAAATAATTAACGGAAATACGTATGTTTTTCTTTGAAATACAAATAAAGAATATAAGACGAGAAATACCATGTAAGAAATAGAGTCCGCAAATCGAGCAAAGTACTCAAATTCCATTATCTTACACAAACACACTATTATATATATGAAGAACGCTGGAAATGCGTCGGAATCTTACCCCATTCCGTATCAAGTATGCAATTTGCAGCAACAATGCGAGAGCAACAACGAGACGAAGATGTTGTACTTCCGCGAAGTAACCCGCGCCGGCGTATTCAAGCGCCCCCGGCATGCGGCCCGCGCTCTGGGCGCATACGGCATATCGCCGGCACGCGCTCTGGGCGCTCTGGGGGCGGCGCGGCGGCGCGGGGCGGCGCGGGGCGGCGCGGGCGGCGCGGGGCGGCGGCGGGCGGCGCGGGCGGCGCGGGGGGCGGCGCGGGGCGGCGCGGGGCGGCGCGGGGCGGCGCGGGGCGGCGCGGGGGCGGCGCGGGGCGGCGCGGGGCGGCGCGGGGGCGGCGCGGGCGGGCGCGGGGCGGCGCGGGGCCGGCGCGGGGCGGCGCGGGCGGCGCGGGGCGGCGCGGGGCGGCGCGGGGCGGCGCGGGGCGGCGCGGGCGGCGGGGGCGGCGCGGGGCGGCGCGGGCGGCGCGGGGCGGCGCGGGGCGGCGCGGGCGGCGCGGGGCGGCGCGGGGCGGCGCGGGGCGGCGCGGGGCGGCGCGGGGCGGCGCGGGGCGGCGCGGGGCGGCGCGGGGCGGCGCGGGGGCGGCGCGGGGCGGCGCGGGGCGGCGCGGGGCGGCGCGGGGCGGCGCGGGGCGGCGCGGGGCGGGCGCGGGCGGCGCGGGGCGGCGCGGGCGGCGCGGGGCGGCGGCGGGGGCGCGGGGGCGGCGCGGGGCGGCGCGGGGCGGCGCGGGGCGGCGCGGGGCGGCGCGGGGCGGCGCCGGGGCGCGCGCGGGCGCGCGGGGCGGGCGCGGGGCGCGGCGGGCGGCGGCGGGGCGGGCGGGGCGGCGCGGGGCGGCGCGGGCGGCGCGGGGGCGGCGCGGGCGGCGCGGGGCGGCGCGGGGCGGCGCGGGGCGGCGCGGGGGGCGGCGCGGGGCGGCGCGGGCGGCGCGGGGGCGCGGGGCGGCGCGGGGCGGCGCGGGGCGGCGCGGGGCGGCGCGGGGCGGCGCGGGGCGGCGCGGGCGGCGCGGGGCGGCGCGGGGCGGAGCGGGGCGGAGCGGAGCTGGGGCGGAGCGGGCGGGAGCGAGGCGGAGCGGGGCGGGCGGAGCGGGCGGCGCGGGGCGGAGCGGGGCGGGCGGAGCGGGGCGGGGCGGGGCGGAGCGGGGCGGAGCGGGGCGGAGCGGGCGGAGCGGGGCGGAGTGGGGCGGAGCGGGGCGTGTCAGACGCGGCATTGTGGGGCGGGCCCTGAGGAGAGGAGCGAAGTGGGGCGAGCCAGGCCGAAGCCGTGAGGAGCGGGACGGAGCGGGGCCGGAGAGGAACCGGACGCAGAGGAGTAGATCGAGGCGTGGCCGAGGGGAGGGACTGGGTGGCGGTGCAAGCGCTGGAAAACTCGTAAATTGGCGCGCACGCAGCGGCGTCCGCCGAGGCGCCCGGCGCTCGCTCCCCGGTGCCACTGACAGCGCGCGGGCGAACTCGACGCCCTCCTCGCTCGGCCATCACAGCTCTAAAAAAATGTGCCAGGTGCTGCTGCAGCTGCTGTGGCAGAAAACGAACGCTGTCCTCTGGTTGAGCGGGAATTGTGTGAGAAAAAATGCGAGATGTTTCGAAGTCGTGGTTGTTCGTGATGTGACCGGGAAAAGGGCGAGAAAATCCGTGTACAACAAGCAACTATGGTAATCCAAGTACTAATTCATAATAATGCAGTATATAATAATACGAAGTAATACACATTACTTCACAAATAATTCAGAGGATATACAGTTTTGAAGCGTAGTCATTAAAAACCAGAAGATGTACCAAAACAGATCAGGAGTCATCATGATAACCACAAGAAAAAGTACCATAAAGGTGGCTGGCCTAAAACACAATCACAATATCTACCAGTTTGCACGCAACCAGTCCACTGAAAAGTGCTGAGGGCGTCGCTTCATTTTGTGCGAGAGGTAGAGAGATCGGGAATCACGAGCCACATTTTAGCCATGGGCCCTGCCTCCGCTCTCTCCGACGGCGTACCAAGGAATGGCAATAAACGTCGATGTTTTTAAAACATCGGTATTGTAATATCGATGTTTTATTCAGATGAATATATTTGTTCAGAAACATCGAGGTTTTTCAAAAAAATATTATGATATAAATAAAATTTCCATTATGTATTTTTTGCTCGCAATCCACGTGGCAACAACTATTCATAACTGTCGCTGTTGTCAATCTCCACACGGTACGAAACTGTTTGCTATTCGCAACCTTACTGAAGTCGTAATACCTTTTTTAACTATTTTTTGTGGTAATATCGTTACACTGCAGTTTAAAGCTTGTGTACACTGAACACGGATTGGAAATTTAATATGACAGTCTAATTTAAGGCAGAAAAAACATTAAACTGATATTGACGTGTTATGTATAACAGAAGAACACCGACCTTTTATTCTTGATTTGATTCATCATGTTAGGGAGTTTGTGCACCTGCGTATGTGAGTGTTTAGTACTGCTGCATGTACAAGAACTATGCTCTTCAGCATAGGGTTTGTGCATCCTCGAACGTTAAATCACCATCGATCATCTTCCCATGTGCAGTTCAAATTTTGCATCACTTTAGTGCATATGCGCACGAGCAGAAGATCAATAGTGCTGTTCTCTACGGCGTAGACAAACACCCTATTTAAAACATGCATAATTTAAACGTAACTTTTTTCACATTTTTCACATCGACATCGACATTTTGTTAATGCATCGACGTATCGATATTCTGCTAAAATCTGCAACTGGTGCTGACATGGGCCGCCATCGGAGGCATGAGTGGCAGAGGGCAAAACTACTGTTTCACTTCTACTACAATTCACACCCTCAACCGAACTAAGTATTTACTATATCTCATCATATTTTTTAAAAATTCTCTAATCTTGAATGAATAAATAACTATATTTCTTAAAGATCTTTGATCTTCATTTTCAGTAATATCAATTGGACTGAATATTATGTAGTACTCAGACGAAAAAAAAACAACATATAGTCACAATTTACTGACAGTACTGTATTACTACATTTTAGAATAATGTTCCTGATCATTTTTAATGTTTCCATTAAGTATGAAACAGATCTAATTTAATTTTTATGAATGACATAATTTTATAGCTCTTCCCATCTGCTACTCCGAGGAAATGAAGTATTTCTATGTTGAAAATGATAGGTATTAGTTTCAGACTGTCCAGCATACACGGTTTTTTACTATTCTGTTCTTTGATTTCAGCATTTCAATCCATTTCAAGCGATATTTTCTAATAATGTATGGACATTTTTGTTGATAATTATTTTCAATTTTAAACAGTCTTGGGGACACATATTCCGAAAACATACGAGTTTTAATACGTGTTCTGGTCATTGTCGTGTTATAATAATATAGGATTTCTTCTGGATATCAAATGAACATATTTCGCAGTTAATAATTGCTTGCCGGTCTCACCACTCAGAGAAATGTAGCCCGAAAGCAAATGATATATGTGTAGACTCTCCTGTTGGAAATGTTCATAATTAATATTTCCTTAAAACGTTTGAAATTACCCATTTTGGACGATATATTGCTGTTATATTCAAATTTGAGCAAGTACACGACAACCTCAATCCTGGAGTCTCATGATATTTGTACTCTTAAATATGAACATTATATCTTGAGAAAGAAATATTGTATATTCGGCCCGAAACTTCCGTGAAATTTTTACACATGTTACAACTTTGTAATACATTGCATAATTAACTACAAATTAATACAATCACAGGATTTGTATTCTTAAACGGAGCGCATGAGATTGACATTAAACCCAACTGTAATTTACACAAGACAATTTTATTCACTCTATGCTTTAGTTGAGACCTCACTCCCCAGCTCCACTACTATCCCACCTCCATCGCTCTGGGGTCGCCGTGAATTTGAAGCCAATGATGCAGTTCACCGACTGTTTTACGATACTTCCAGTGTGACCTGAGTTTCTTGAATTTATATTCTCTTCTTGTTTTCCACTGCAAACAACGTTCTTACTTCGTGCGGGAGCAAATGATGGTGAGCACGTGACTATTTAGATGTAGAGACCGGACGTTCTCCTCACCCTCATAGGAATATGGGGCTCATTCCGAACATTAAACTCAGATATTTTCAATCGTTTCCTATCGTAGGCCCCTTTAAAAGAAGTGTTTGTTTCATCGGCCCAATTACATTTTCTATATAATATGCAGCATCCATAGTCGAGACACAAAGAATTGCACATAAATGCCGAAAAGATAACAATTTTGTACACCAACATTATCGAAAATATCTCGATTTTCACTAATTGAATATGCTTCCACATTTGAGTAGCTGATTTTCTGATTGTTTTAATGCAATGGTTATAAAATATTCAGTGTTCATTGTTAAAATATTCAAACAATATTCATTGTTAAAATATTCTTGTAGATGCATAGTTATAATTTCTTACGTTTTCTGAACATCACAACAATTTGTAAGTTATGGCTACAGATTTCTTTTTACTTTGTATCAGAAAACAACTGATTATGTTAATTATTTTAATCAATGCGCCCTAATTATATTGGTCAGGCGATTCATATTTTGCTATGGTCTCCCAATAGAGCCATTGAACGTCATTGACCCCCTTCCAAATTTCATCGACCCCAAGGGGTCTATATGGACCCGTCGGAAATCCCGTGTCTAACTGATTTTCTTCTAACTATACCTCCTCCAGTTCCTCGAAGTAAAACGTAAGATCGTGACAGCCGTAGCGAACCAAACCGTCTTAACCACCAGTTGGAGCTACTACTTCTAAAAATATGAGATTGGAAAGAGGAGAAACTAATATGTGGAAATACTTCGACTTACAATGTTATTTATAACCGTATAAACGCATCACCTCTGCAAATCTTTTATTTTACTTTCGTTCTATTCCGTATAATTCACAATGACGTACATCTCATATAACAGTTCGGTGGTGTGTTTTAATAAATAAAGGAAATTATAGTCGGGTACAAAATTGGCAAACTTAGCAAAATTGGCTAAGTTTTTAAAGTTTTCTTGAATCCAATATTATATAAAAGTTACTACTCAATATATTTACTCGAAAACGTAGTATAATATGCATTTTCAACTTTATAAGTGATAGCAATTTTAGTGGTTTTTCATTCATGTTGTTTCCCAAACTCCCTACATATTTACATATTCTGAAACGATCAAAATCTATTTTCGAACTGTAATTAGGAACTTGCTAGCACAAACGATACAGTATTTCATTAGCAGATTAAGCGAGACTGAGCTAATCAAATTAAACCACGAAGTATTGAACTGTAACATATTTACAAGCTATTAATCACACAAACGTTTGAAAGCAAATAATGTACTCGCCAGATTCATCATGTTAGTGCAATGCTGAACGGTAAATAGGAGGTGTTTCAGTGTTGGTTCACTAATAGTTGGGGAAGAACAACAGCACATTTATAAAGTTTCCCTTTTTACAATACAATACGTCATTATGAGAAAGAGCATTAATATTTAATATTACAAAATTATTCTAAAAATGTATTCAACATTTTTGTTTCACCGTTCCTTGAATCATACTTTTCGCTTCTTAATAATATAATAAAGTAAACTATTAAAATTTCATTAAAGTGTATTCGAATTACTAAAATAATGACTTTTTAGTTGCAAAAATATATTTCCTTAATGTGTAAAACATTAAAGGTGTGAATTTAAATAACTTACGTGAGCATTTCAGTAGGTTTGGATTTAGAACACAATTGAAATAGCTTCATCTATTAAGGTTGAATTTTCAAATATCTGTTTAACTCGACAAAATTCCACTGTAACACATAGGAATGAAGCAATGTAAATAACTCATGGCCCATGGATGCAGTACTTCTATCAGAACCAATTTATTTTGGCGTTGATCACAAAATGCCACGTCACGAACAGCAGCCTTTGAAAATCCACTTAGGGCTCACATGAAATCTGGGTCACCTTCCTCGCCTTTGTTCTCCTAAATGGTGCCTGGAGACCATTGCTTTACATCACTTTATCTCGAAAAAAAAATCCTGTACACCTCTCATCTGGTTCTTTTTCGGTCTTGGCAAATGAATCGAACGGCCTTTGTGCTTTGGTTTCAAAATGACATCCATCAGTTGAGTTGACTGTGCAAAAGGAGTGCTTTTTGTTGCCGTGCGTCCCGTCAAACATTGCACTCATCTATCGCGCGTCAGACCTCGTCACCCGAATGTCCGAGTGGTGGACAGAGTGTAATGTCCAGTGACTAGTCAGTGTCAGCTAGACCTGTCCCTCTGGAGATGACTGTGCGTGCCACAAATTATTTACTGAGATGTAACAGTATTCACTACAGCATATTCCAAGTAATGTTAACTTACTTGTCCAAATACTGGCAAATAATTCCTACTGCCTTTATCGGATTGAATAATAAATATTTTTATAATTTATAAAAATGTTCAAAAATATCTGGAATATTTTATAAAATTCGTAATATACTTTCTTGTTCATTCACAACATATGTATGGATATTGTTATGTACTGAGGCCGTTATATATCCCAAAGATATTGAACTGCCTGCCCAAGCAGACGGAAGATATGTGATCTGTTATTATTACTCGTTGCGATGAATCAATAGCTATCTATCAACTAATCAGTGTTAGAAGGAAACGATTCCATTGAGACTCGCCCAGAAGCACAACTCGGGAATTTCTTGGGAGGAATCAGCAATGAAGGCGACGAGTGTTCATTACAAACCTGCATATAATTTTACAAGAGAAGCTATTGATAAGGCTTTATAAGATATTGAAAAGATGCCCCTAAAAAATTGTACAAAAACAGGGATTTCAACGAAAATTAGATCTGCGCCATAATTTATGGTATACGTAAGCAAATATTAATCAAATATGTAGAGCCCGTTTCAGAATGTTGTTGAGGTTTTACTAAAACTCAGAATACACGTTTCAAACTCGCAGGACATTGAGTTCATACAGATCGATTGCAGAATAGCAATTTGGGGAAAATCGTATTTTAGGTGCTAGCATTGACTGGAGATGGACGGACAGACAGATGTTTTGCTGTCAGTCGGTTTTTCGGTATCGAGGACTAAAAAACCAAGATTCCCAAATGACTGTGCAGTGCGTTAGATGAAGTACTTTATTACATACAGGAACAAGATGTATCCACTTTTTCGTTACAGGGCCTGGAAGTAACGTGTTTGTTGCTACAGTAACCATTATGTCCGGTGTATTAAGTAAAATCCTTTAAAATTCCTAAAATTTCTTTACATTCCTTGAAATCCTTTAAAATTCTTCAAATATCTTTAAATTATTATAAAATATTTAAAACTCCTTGAAAATAAAGATAACAATTCCAATGCGTCATTGAAATTGAAACGAAATAAAAATATTCATTTTTTCGAGTTGTGTCAACTCGTGAAAAGAGACAATTGAAGGATGTAGCGTCTGTTTGCTTGAACGAGATTTTGTTGAGGAAGAAATTGAATAGAGTTCACTGATGTGTGGACGCCTGAATGTAGGCCGCGAATATTAACGTGACATTTGGGTTTTAGAACCAAAATAGTAGCGACTTCATGACATTGGAAATTTGGCAAAACCTTGGGGAACGTCTCCCAGAAAAAATTAATGAGTGGTACTCTATCAAAGAACTAGATATACGAGGAATTCCGTTACATGAATTCACGAATAATGTATCTAATTTCTGTTAGAATTAATAAGTTCGTATTTAAATTACCTCAAGAGATAGGCCAACGAGCAGCAAAGTTTGGTGAGTGATAATAAAGTTGCTCCTGAATTTATTGGCGTTCAAAAGTTCGCGGACATCCACTTGTGCATACGCTGTTGCGGGAACATTGAACATTCCGTAGATCTCTAACAGAAACCTGTTTCCGCGCATGCGCAGGTACTGGGCGGTGACGAACATCGACTACATCCACCAGCGCACCGCGCGGCGCATCGGCCTGATGATCCTGGTGGTGTGGCTGGTGGCGATCCTGGTGTCGATGGCGCCAATGTTCGGCTGGAAGGACGACGGCTGGGAGTCCCGCATCCTCAACGAGCAGCGCTGCCTGGTGTCGCAGGACCTGAGCTACCAGATCTTCGCCACCACGTCTTCCTTCTACCTGCCGCTGTTCGTCATCCTCGTGCTGTACTGGCGCATCTTCCAGACGGCGCGCAAGCGCATCCGCCGGCGCGTCACCGCCTCTGCGGGTGAGCAGCGCGCTGCGCACTCCCGAAACGCGCTTGCGCACGCGCGGATACGGGAATTTCCTTCGAGCGACGGGAGGAGCAGCCATTAAACCTGGGGCAAATAACATAAAACAGTCGCATGCCAGGTTACTTCGGTCGTATAACGGTTAGCGTATCGGGATTGTTGTACCCCAGTTTCCGGGTTCAAGGTCGAACTAAGTCACTGATATTTAAGGGTAAAACAAACTTTCGTACGCTTACATACGGAGGGGAAGTAAAACCGTCTGTCTCATGTTGTAAATTTACTTTCAACGTGCTCACGCATGCGCAGATTCGGGAAGTTCCTACGCACAACGTCGAGCTGGCTCTCAGACTTTATTCCCGAGAAAAATAACGTAACAGTCGCATGCCAGGTTGCTTCGGTAGTAAAATGGTTATTGTATTGGGTTATTATACTTAGGTTCACGATTTCAAGCCCGAACAAAAAACGGGGATTTTTAAAATAAAAAATCCTTTGCATACTTTTCTTCAGAAGGGAAGTGAAGCCAGGTGTCCCACGTTGTAGATTTTTCAGCACGTAAAAGCTCTTCAAACCTAAAAAAGCCTCTGGGCTAATTTTAAACCTTTTTAAGCCTGTTTACTTGTCCGAATATCTTCTTTCTTTGCTAGATGGTGATAATAAGGCATGAATTGAATTGAATACCAATGGAGGGGAGGAAAGCGATGAACTCCGGTGAATTTTTGGGTTCTATATTTGTTTCGGTAAGGAGTTACAGTTTCATCGTCTCGTACTTTTATTATTAGAACCTTTTCCAACCATAAGACTCTATTTTACGAAAAATGTAAAATACATATAGTATTCATGTATGTAAAATACATATATATGTATAAGTACATATAACATTAGCTACTTGGCTCTCAGAGAGACGCTGCGTCCTAGGTACAGGTACCAACGTTTCGGTCGCTATTTAGTCTACGACCTTCCTCAGAACGAAATGCATTTGTCCTGAGGAGGGACACAGAATGGTGGCTGAAACGTGTGCACGAGGACGCGGCATCTCCTGGACAGCCAAGTAGTCACTGGATCCGGTCACGAAAGCCTACGCACCCATGTAGCACTAGTTCTTATGTAAACATTTTTTTCGTTCGATTATTTTGTAATTTATTCTGGGATTCGTTCTTGACTCTCCCCTCCTCCGTCGTGATCTCTCTGTACCGAAACGGCTTGGTATGCGACTGTTAAGAATTGATATATTTGCAGCACCTGTCCATATATTGGGAAAGGAAAGCTAATTTTTTGACAATGAGTAAAAAACCTTGGACGGAATTTAGCTAATCAGAAGATCCGAGAGTTAGATCTCGCCCACTGTGATTAATGTAAAATACACTTTAAGTTTGCTCAACTACACTTAAGGTTTATAACGCAGAATCACTTCTACAGTATTTAGCATGTTCATTATTATTCTCTTATAAAAACAAAATGGCTGACTCAAGAAGCCGCCACAAAGAGTCTACGACGTTCGTTCTACACGATGCTTAAACATCTTAATGTTTGAACAAAACAGTGTTATATGCATATTCTACAATGAATACGATAACAATTAAATTTAAAAAGTTAATTAAGATATTGAATTGCTATTATTAATGAGAATCTTATCCAGCTAAAGGAATACATAAGCCTACTTAAAGCTATCAAAATTGATTGTATAATATATTACCTCATTGTCAAAAATCCTAGCATACAAAACCTGGGTTAATAGCATGCTCGTTGAAAGATGTGAAAGTGTTTTGTGAAGGTGGGGAAGAAGGGACTATGTCAATGTAATTAAATGAATATTATCTCGTCCTTACACACTCACATCCAAGTCAGCCACCCAATTTTGCGATTTCAAAAAGCGAAGGAAAACTCGAAGGGAAATAAAAAATGAATTTATCTGGAAGGTTCGCAGAACCACTCCAGAGCAGGGTCGTGTTAACAGAAACGTGGTTTTTGACATATGTTTGGTCGTAAAAAGGCTGAGGCACAAGCTACTGAAGAAGTGTCATTACGAATGGCAAATCTCTCACTCAATAGCAAGCCATACGCTAGTTAGAATTGGGAATATTTTTGAAAAATATTTACATAGATTTTGTCCATTGAAAACAACCATTTCCCTGAGTGTATATACAATTGCGATGATATAAATTTGGTATATTTAATTGATAGATTGGGTATTCTTTTTCATCACAAGTTTATAAACGCTTCTTCTTGAAAAAAATTACTGGAAAATATAAAGTACTTGAAAAAATTTAAACTTTAGTGTGATTTAAATGAAACTATTTGATGTAACTAAAACATGATTTTTATAAAATTTAAATATCAGACATAAAGCAAATATTCAGATGGAACACATTTGCCTGGTGTTTGGAGGTTGGAACACATTTGCTTAGTTTTCGGTACACAAAAGACATTCCTCAACCTCCCGAAATCTAACTAAAGGAATAAATAGAAGTAGTTGTACTTCCTATTCCTACCTCACTTACCAACATTTTTGTACTGCGATCATAAATAAAAACTAATTTAATGAACAAGAAAATAAATACGTATACTTGTATCTCTATTAGTGTTACGAAAAACTTATCATGACAATTTAAATTATACATTGCTCAACGACTGGATTATGCCAGCACGGTTTATTATTTTTTGTCCTTTTTGGTCGACTTTCATCTCATTATCACCCTCTCTACGTTGATTCAATCTTCAGAACATCACGCAGGTATCGAAAAATGGATTTACTTTCTCACTGCAAGCTTGACTCAGCATGGACAAGACGACTATTGTTCCGATCTGCAAGCTGAGGCTTGTGGTATACAACGTAGCATAATACGATGTCAATTTCTATGAATTTACAAGAATCATTGTTGTAGCATACATTCGATTGTTAGTACAAGACAAAGTATGTCATATAATAACGGTTTTTTGAATCAGTTTTTCAACGGACAAGACATAACAATTTCCGGTTATACTTCTCTGGTAGATGAAGCACGTTTATTATGCGATAAAAAAGTGAACATTCTTCATGTGATACAATTTAACAAACGGATAGTAAAATGTATCTAATTATATAAATAAGTGGCGAAAGATTCCTAAGTTTCTTTTACATATGCATGGCCGATTATACCTTAATTTCGAAATGAAATCGAAGCATTGTTGATCACAGCAATAGTAAAGAGAATGAAATCGCTCTAACAAGATAGTGAAAATTAATTAGTTGCAGAAGCCGAAAATTGAGTTGCACTAATATCCACGAGAAGAAAATAAACAAAATGATCATTTGTGAAGGTCTATAAATTCTAGGATAATTCATTAACAGCCATCCCAATTTAAACGAGCTTCTTTGAGTTGTTACTGCTTTTGATGTTATCGTCTCATATTTTTTTAAATAAAATGGTGTGCTGTGACTGAAATGAAAATTTATATTGACATGTTGAAAAGTTGTATTTATTCCTCACTTCAGAGATAGAAAAAAGTTCAAAGCTTGTTTATTTTCAGCAAAATAATACCACAAAGTACTCTGCAAACACGTCTATGTGATTTAAACCTTGTTTCCCGGTCTAATTGGAGATAATATAATCTAAATGGTAATTTTCAAAAGTGAATAGAGTCAAATAGCATTTATTTTCTTACGATTAAAGAATGAATTAATGATTTGAAAAAGTACGAAGTATGTAAAATCAATTGAGTTTCTCGATCACTATAAATAGCCATAAAGAGTCCCTTATGTTGACCATTTAAATGTTATCTTTGGCTTCGATAATAATTTAAATCATTAGCGATATTTCGTGCTTTGAGAAAGCTTTCTCAAGATATCATTCATCCCTTACTATCCCACAAATTTTTATCCCATTTTGGATATTTTTGGAGCAGCATTTACCTCCCTGTCGTCTTTTTTCATTACTTCGCATACTTTTCTTCTGCCACCATTTGTCTTTTAAAGAGCCTCCGACTACTTGGCCTTTTATACAACACCTCTCACACCCATTACTCTCCTCGGTTCTTCCACCCTTTTCGGCGGCGTCAACCCCCGATTTATCTCCCTCGCCCCCTCCCCATGGAAGCGCTTCTTCACCTGCGCTGCGGTCCGAGAGATGGAGCCTACTTCCGCGCCGCTCGCTCTCGTAAACACACCATCGCTCTTGCCCGCCTTATCTTCCCTGCGAGCACCGCTCGTATCTGCTTCACGGGTCCTCACTTTCTCTGCTCCAGCTGACCCTGCATTCACACTCACAAGAACATGTCCCTCTGCGCCCTCATGAGCCTTAAACCGGGAGAGATGGCTCAAGGCATCAACTGATGTCACTGCAGATCCTCTGGCCGGGAGGTCCTGTAGGTTCGAGTCCCGACGGTGGCAGGATTTTCGAAACTTGCCAGGTAGCTTGGTAGAGTCCTGTCGCTGAATGAAGGAGAATTCTAGCGGCCGGCAGCTCTGATCCGTAGTTTTCCGTGGTTTCTCCGATCACCACCAGACGAATGCCGGAGAAGTACCCTGACAAACGAGCCACGTACCTCACACGACCTTTCCTTCCCATTCCTTGCCCTATCATACCCCCTATGCACGTTTATCCTTACATGCCCTACACTGCCAGACATCCCGGGCAAACCGATCAGGAGCCTAGAGCATGTCCGGGCTGGGCCGTTTGCTCCGCTGATGGGAGATACCTGATTGGGAAAACCTTATTAGTCGATGGTAGGTCAGCGCCGGATCTCGCCATACAGTGGGGCAAGATTACCGCCACCTCCTGAGCCGAAGCCTTGAACTTCACTTATGGGACTAATGACCTTACCAGTGGGCGCACCTGGAATCAATCGATCATAAGCCTCAACCATCTTCACTTCATGTGCTCATTACCAGAATGCTCTGGCGATCCCTTCGAGTTGACGAAGAGGGTGCTCCGAGACGTATTTTCCTTGTGGCGGTCAAGTAATAACGCTATCTCCGATTTTCCTCACCCCTTAGTCCATACATCATCTACCTTTACTCCTTCTCACCCTATCTAGGATAAAACGTTTGTTATTTTCTATGATTGCCTAATAAAACGTGGTTACTATTAAATTTAAATTCTCTCGCCGCACGTACACGGTAGAACAGAATGTTTGTTTCAAAAGACGTGGTACGTTAGAAGGTCAAACATCGTAACTTTTGCCAAACAAATATATGGTGTGAAATCTCATTTAATAATGGTACACACGTGATATTTCTGCAATTGTACCTCTAATCGGTAGTCAACATATACCATAAAATAATTGTGACTGAGAAACGTATGTGGTTACAAAACTATGGGATACTTACACTATTCATCGTCCCTGTTCAAAATATCTGTACATGTGGCTCTCAATTAATTGTTGGTCCCACAGATTTGCCTACGAGGTCAGTACATTTGACATAAGATATCCCTCGGGTTTGAAACGCCAGTGATAGTGAGAATTTCAGACGCTAACTACTGCTTTTAGACTAACCCGATATTTTTAAGAAAGATTATTATAACATGTACCTATGTTACCATTTATGTATTAAACTTCATTCCCGTCCCTTCGAGAAAGTTTCGTAGGTATAGCAGAACAATAATGACAAAATCTAATACCGTCTTTACTGGTAGGCATACAGTTTCCTGAGTGTTTTTTACCTGCCTACATAAGTGCTGAATGCAATGCCAACCTTACTGTGCAATGTCAGAAATCACTCAGCATAACTTCGTTCAATGATATATTTTATCACACGTTCATTACGAAATGTTATCATCCTCGATCCAATTTTATGCCTTAGATGTGAGATAGCCTTAATTAAAGATTTCAACTGTATCATCTTGGAATCAATATATTGAATGATTGAATGAGAGAGAGTTATCCTGTTGGTTCTTGTTTCTAGATCATAATTAATAATTATTGTAAATGAAGCCATATATATATATATATATATATATATATGTGTGTGTGTGTGTGTGTGTGTGTGTGTGTGTTGTTTACTAGAGGGAAACCTGCGGGTATTACTCTCCCGTTATGGTCCTCAATTTGACCACTTCCGACTAACCCTTCTAGGGAAGTGATGTGCCATTCAATCCATCTCGGCGGGTGATGAACTATTTTTTCTTCCCTTCTAGAAAATTATATTTTTGTTTAAAAGTCACATAGCATGTAGGGACAAAGTTTGGGAGGGATGGTGAAGTGTTGGCAGAAATTTTTATGAAGTACTGCACACCTCTGAAGTAAAAAATTGATATAAAAATCGGTTGTAATCTAATTTTAAATCTTAAAAACATGAATTTACAATATGAAGCAAAATATAATTTCTGGTTTCCGCTACTCCTACAAGTACAAAGATGAAATCAATTCAAACAAATCTTTGTAATGGTAGAGTATATTCGAATCGATTCTTATCTGCGGGAAATGCGAACACAATTTGAACCTTCAGTTGTGCAACAATTCCAAAATAATGTAAAATATTTATGTTAGCTTACAATACCATTCGATATGAACGGAGCATTTACCGTCTCTTAGGAGTAGTGATGAGACGGTGATTCGCGTCAGTGCCTTTTGCCCTCCTGAACTAGTTTTCTCCAAACCCCGCTTCAGCATCGTCAACCTGAGGCAAACCTTTTGCGCTAGCACGAGACTGGGTCACGAGGTCGCGGGACAAGATAGGCACGGCCTTCTCAACTTGATCCACCCCCCCATGACCTCCCCCTATACTTCCATAGTCGCAACACAGTTTAGTGAAGTTGCCACATCCTGTTTAACTTCGGCGAACACAGCTACCCTTAACAAAGATCGTGTCGTAGGCGGGTAATATAGCGCTGCCTTAACGTGGTAATCCCGCAGACTCTTCTCGCGGAAATGACATCGCGAGTGTTACCCAACATCGTTCGTATTTGGACATCGCTGCATCATTGCAGTTTGTGTCGAGAAGATTACGCGGAGAGCTTTCGACAACCCAAATGTTTAGCTGAAGCGACCACGCAGACGGCGGAGTCAACGGCAGTCAAGGAGACGGATATTACAATGGAAAGACGGGTAATCATTCCAGACTAAGTTACTTCCACGGATAGGGCAATTAAATGCGAATGCTAAAAGCATTGAGGTCAGACAGAAGAGTAGCAGGCGGGAGAGAAGAGAGAAGTGTTAGCAGTGGGAATGAACGCAAGAGTGTTGTGCATTATCATAGAACGGTGATAAGGAAAGAAAATGAGACAAAGCTAAATACGACGTCTTCTGCCTTTCCTGTTTAATCATTATGTTGTACACGAAACATAATAATATATGCTCCAAGAATTTATATGCTATATGAAGCCTCTGATACTGTTTTCGTGTAAGTCAAGACCGTTCAGTGTTGTTTTTTTCTTTTGACTAATATACTTTTACGGGCCACAATCAATGTCACCTCGGGACGCCATTTGGATAGCCCTGGCAGAGGCCATTAATACCATAACATAGTACTTTATATATCGGGATGGATCACTCCTGTCCGGAGAAACTTAATTGATAGACTTATTAATTAGTGGTTCCGGGCGCGTCAACGAATATGATCATTAGTCGCATAAGGGTAATTATTGTTTTTCCTCGGGAGGGTACGGTGATCTTTCTCTCCTGGTTGGTGAAGTTCGGCGCAGGCCTAACGTCAGGTATGAGGGTTTTACACAACCAAGACTCCCCCACCAGCTGGACACCGCCCCAACCGGAACAAGCTGTAAGCTGAGAGCGTAGGCTTTCGCGGCCGGAGTCAATATTTACTAGGCTGTCCTGCTGTACTGCTGT
>BOPP01000116.1:3116278-3164094 GCA_017312745.1 Gryllus bimaculatus
CGCCGCTCGCTCAGGACGGCGCGATCTAGAAATTGCTAGTCCGGGGCCACAGACGTTGCCAGAGCAGCACATTTTATTGGAAGCTCTTGCGTGTCAGTGATTGAGTGATGGACTAGATATTTCGGACGCGCCAACCAATAGGTCAGCCCATAACTATAGTGCATTTTTTATCGTGGGAGGTGGCGGTGTTCCCTTTGTCGCCGCACCACGCGCCCGCCCCGAGCACCGAGCCTTGCACAGGCTCCCGTCTCGACGCCGCTCGCTCAAGACGATGCGTTCTAGAAATTGCTGTACTGGGGTAACAGATGTTGCCAAAGCAGCACCTTTTACTGATAGTTCCTTCGTGACAGTGTTTGAGTGATTGGCTAGTGATTTCGGACGCGCCAACCAATAGGTCGTTACTCCCATAATTATGGTGCATGTTTTATCGTGGGAGGTGGCGGTGTTCCCTTTGTCGCCGCACCACGAGCCCGCCCGGAGCTCCGCGTCTTGCGCTGCCTCCCGTCTTGACTCCACCTGCTCACAACGGCGCGTTCTAGAAATTGCTAGACCGGGGCCACAGACGTTGCCAGTGCAGCTTTAATTGGAAGCTGCTTCGTGTCAGTGTTTGAGTGATCGACTAGTGATTTCAGAACCGCCCACTGATAGGTCTTTAGTCTCATAATTATAGTGCATATATTTTTATCGTGGGAGGTGGCGGTGTTCCCTTTGTGACGCACCCAGCTCCCGCCCCACGCCCCGCGCCTTGCGCAGACTCCCGTCTCGACGCCGCTCGCTCAGGACGGCGCGTTCTAGAAATTGCTAGACCGGGGCCACAGACGTTGCCAGAGCAGCACTGTTTACTGGAAGCTACTTAGTGTCAGTGTTTTCGTGATCGACTAGTAATTTCGGGCACGCCAGTCTATAGATCATTACTCTCATAATGATAGCGCATGTTTTATCGTAGGAGGTGGTGGTGTTCTCTTGGTCACCACACCTCGCGCCCTCCCCTCGCGCCGCAAAGCGCCGCCGCCCGTTTTGACGCCACCTGCTCAGGAAGGCGCGTTTTAGAAATTGCTAGATCGGGACCAAGTCGTCGCCAGTGCAGCAGCTTTTATTGGAAGCTGCTTCGTTTCCGTGATTGAGTGATGGACTAGTGATTTCGGAAGTGCCAACTGATAGGTCGTTACTCCCATAATTATAGTGCATATTTTTATCGTGGGAGGGATGGTGTTCTCTTTGTCGCCGCACCTCGCGCCCGCCCCGCGCCCCGCGCCTTGCGCAGCCTCACGTCTCGACGCCGCCCGCTCAGGACGGCGCGTTCTAGAAATTGCTAGACCGGGGCCACAGACATTGCCAGTGCAGAATTTTTTACTGATAGCTTTTTCGTGTCAGTGTTTGAGTGATCCACTAGACATTTCGGACGCGCCAACCGATAGGTCATCCCATAATTATAGTGCATTTTTTTATCGCGGGAGGTGGCGGTGTTCCCTTTGTCGCCGCACCTCGCGCTCGTTACTGGTGCCGCAGAAAGCGCGACCTCCCGTCTCGATGACGCCCGCTTAGGACGGCTAGACCGGGGCAACAGAATACAGCCACCTTTTACAGGGAGCTGTTTTGTTTCCGTGTTTGAATGATTGACTAGTGATTTTGGATTCACCAACTGATAGGTCCTAAGTCCCATAATTATATTGCATGCTTTTTATCGCGGGTCTCGGAGGATCTTCCCTCCCTGCATGCCAACATCCCACGCCGACCTACCCGTAGCTTTGCAGGGTTTCCCCAACCAGGCATTTCCCACCCGAGGGATACCGCTCACCCTGAGAGAAGCTCTAAGCTCTCGACTATTCTTTCAATACGTGTGGTAGTGCAGGGAAGGTAAATGTAAATGTGTATAAGAATGGGATGAAGATAGGACAAGAAAGGACTTGCAATGCTCGCGAACACTCCGTGGTCCGCTAGAGTACTTGGCTTGATTAGAGAAACCACAGAAAACTACCTATCAGAGTTCTAAAGTCCAAGTCCCGACGATACGAAGATTTGCGACACTAGCTTCATAGCTAGGTCAAATTCACCCGCTGTCTCGAAGATAAGTATAGCCGCCACGTGCTCTTATTAGTAGTTTTCCGTAGTTTCTCCGATCAATCACAGGCGAATACCGGAGCAGTACCTTAACAAACGGGTCACTGATCGCGCGCTATCTTTCCTTCCTCTTCCTTGCCCTATCCTCACCCACTACACACTTACACATACACGCACTACACTACTACACGTGACGGACGACTGATCGGAAGCTGAGAGCTTGTCCCAACTGCGCGGTGCTCCGCTGGATGCGAGATACCTGGTTGTGGGAAACTCCGTTGGCCAAGGTTGCGCAAGGTCCCATCCAGCGGGGTAAGATCACCGACACTACCGAGGAAAACATGCAATTCACATACGGGACGAATGACCATAGCAGTTGACATGCCCGTAATTACCAGTCAATCAATCAATCAATCAATCAATCAATCAATCAACCAATCAATCAATCAATGTGAAACACTGCTTCTTTGACGAACCCCAACCTCAGCCGTCTTCCGAGGCGCCTTCTATTGCGTCGGGCGTCTCATCGCCGAGGCTTTGAGCGTCGTGTCCTGTGACAGGTCCTTCCCCGCGCTCCCGCTCTCCCAGCTGCATCGCCGCTAACCGAAGCCTCCGCACGTTTTGCAGGGGTCTCCAAGCACAGCGGAAACGAACCACTTCACGTTGACGCTCTGGGGGAAATGAAGTTCATTTAAACAATTAGTCTAAACAACCGTTATTTATGAACGGAGAAGAATGACACATATTTCATATCCTTGCTTTTTACAATTGAACGCCTAATATTGCGTTTTGATCACAAACACTTTCCGCTAACGAGAACGAAACACTTTTTGGCGACGTCCTGGACAAATGGAATTAGTTATAACAATTAGTCTGATAGACCATTAGTTATGAACAATCAATAATGGCACATTTTTCATATTTCTACATTTTACGTTTGTACGCTTAACATTGCGTTTCGGTCACGCAACACTTTTCGTTTACGGGAACGAAACTCTTTCTGTTTACGTTCTGGACAAATGGAACGTTAAGATAATCAGTCTGAATGACCATTATTTATGATCAAGCAATAATGACACATATTTCATATCTCTGAGTTTCACATTTGAACACTTAACATTGCGTTTCGGTCATGTATTGTATCGTGATCTTTTTGATGTGTCTCGTATTTTATTGTTCTTAAGTGACAATAAATAAAAATATTTACAATTAAAACATGACCATTTGAACTGTGAAATTCATATAGGCTACGTATTAATAGAATCCATTCATAATTTCTGTGTAAACTGTTGTAAAGTAAAATTTAATGTTAATATATTTGACGTATAACATGAACAATAAGCTTTAATATAATGTATTTGATGTAAAGTGCAATATGGGTTAGTTTAATCCCATTATAATCAATTCTCATTTTGTCTGCCAAATATAAAGTTTAACTATACGTTCAAAACTCATTTAAAAAGTTATCTGATAGTAAGAATTCATTATTTAATATTACTTTGTACCTAGTCGCGCAATTTGATGTATCGGTAATGTGTTTTTGCTGTAAACATAACAATTGTTTTTATATTCTAATTTCACTGCGGCAAATTTTATTTCATAACTATTACCACTTATCTATATCGAAATGCATTCATTAGATTTTGACGGTAAACAAAAAATCACAATACAGCCGTGAATTATATTAAAATATGTTTAAAAAATAGATATTTAATTGAAACTTAACCTCTTTTATTTATATACTAGTGGTAATGCATAAAACTATCTATGTGATCGAAGAGTATATAGATTTAAAAAGGTGGACACACATTGTTCACGAATAAATAAATAAATAAATAAATAAATAAATAAATATATTCATTAATTGGAAAAAATTAGTTTTTCGTCTTTTACCGTTGCCGCAGGGAGTAAACTTCTTCACTCGTGTAAGTAAGAAATTTTATTTCGGGCTGTCATAACTTGACTTACACTTAAAGGTAGCAAAGCTTTACGAAAACCTATCAGCCTTTTGGCATCTTCCGAAGTTTCAAGCAATCTTTATATTAATTTTCCCTTCGATCTCCAATATTTATTGATAGAAAATTATTTATATATTAAGTAAATCTACTGTTTACTCGATGTTTTGTACCAACTGGATTAGCTCTGTGATAACAACCGTTACTTCTACACTCTCTCTGACGCATGGGCTTGTGCCCCATCGAGAGCGAATGTTTGACACTATCTTTATAGCTAGGTCAAATTTATCCGCTGTTTGGAGGTGAATTCCAGCGACTGTCTGGTCTGATCGGTACTTTTACGTGGTCTCTACAATCAACAACACGCGAATGTCTAAGCACTAAGAAACGAGCCACGACCTGGGCGCGATCTTTTCTTCCTCATCCTTGACAACTCCTTTCCCATTAAACTTACACGCACTCCACTACTACACTTCAAGAGATAAGTCGAAAGCTTGAAACTTATCCTTGCAGATGCTAACCTCGCGGGGAAAGATACTTGGAGGGGAAGTGACAAGCCATCGTATAGGTTGGCGCCGAATGTTACTATCCAACGCGAGAGAACCACCCCACCACCTCGCAGGTTATAAAAAGCACTACACTGACATGACCTATCCTCCGGTTTAAGCGTAGTGACAAGTCAAGGGCACGATCAGGAAGAAGTGGACTGTCATCCAATCGAGAGATGAAATACAAAAAACATGAAGTCATGACGAATCTCCCAATTGGAAGACTATGCGCCCCCTCCGTCCAGCTCGTGACTTTGAAGTGCCACTACATTGAAATTGGAGTATAGTAATTAGTTGTCACGCCCGCAAACACGAAATAGTCTCTCAGTGGTGGTTTTGGCAAGCCCTGCCCTCGCGCGTCACCAAACTTGCGCATTTAGCGACGCAGCGGCCTTGGCCCGGGAGCGCCGACGCCTGAGCGACTGCGCAGGGTGGGGGGAGAGAAGGGACGGTGAGTGGTGAGCGGGAAGGCGTTTCCGGAGTCGCCAGAGCGGATAACCAGGTTACGACGCATTCACTCACCCTTCGTCCTCTGCACTCACCCGCCCTTCCCCCTCCTTGCTCACCTCCACCTCGCTGCTCGGTCCCCCTCGCTTCCCGCCCTGTGCAGCTCCTTACTTGAAAACTCGCACTAAACTGGGAATGACGTCGCAATGTTAGTTATGTGTACTTGGTGACGTACAGTAAAACCTTCATCAACCGAAACTCAAAGGAAGGGAAAATGTTTAGCTTTATACAGCCTTCAAATTATCGAAATGACATCGAGTAAAATGAAGCTGGGTTTATGGGAGCGTGTTTTCAGTACCAACATAAACTTTTTTGAATTGTTGGAATCCATGTCACGTGAATATGTAAACCACAGAAATCTGTACTGTCAATCGTAATCAAGTTTAAGCACTCCTTTGTAACAATAGCAATGGAAGAATATAAAATGAACGTGTTTTCAAGAATATAGACTTCCCGCACTAAGTACTAACTGTAAGAAATTTAGTCACGCAGACCTAGTATAAACTATTGTTAGTATATATGAGTTAGTATATAATGATAAAGGAGAAAGGATTTTTGATCAAGTTCGTTATGTGAACTCGATTGCATGTTTGCCATAATTGTAACATAGACTATGTATATGATTTATAAATACGCTATTTACTATTGTGTTAGTGGCAGTTAACAAGATTTGTTGCTTTAGATAAATACGAAGTAGACTTCAATGTGTGTTTACAAAGGAATACAACTATCGATTTATCCAGAATATTCTTAACTTACTAATATTCTTAACAGTCATGTCAAGCACACGGGCAAGATATCTTAACTCAAGAGTTCGCCACCATTTCGGCCAGAGTTCCTAGCACATGGATTAAAAGTAACATTTGAACAAAGTGCTTCGGTCCGGCTTCATTACGTGGGTTGCTGGATACTCAAAACAGACGTCGGGAAATGTGTGCAGAAGCTAATGCCTCAAAAGAGACATTAATGCCCATTTATTTAAATAAAGACAAGAAATGATCCGTTACAATGAAATACTTTAAGTCATATGTCAAGTTGTCGAATGAGACTGAAATTAAATATTTTGAATCGAAAAGATCTTCGTTTCGTAATCACTTTTACATAAGAGAGCAGTAATTGCATTGACTTTGTATTTTCAGGGTAGGTTTTACCGACAAATATTCTTAATTGTTAAAAGAAATGTTCGCTCGTAAGAGAGACTTGTTAATTTATTGCACATTTTTGCTATATATGTACAATTTTATAACAATACTTAATTTATACAAACAGCAATTAACAGATTGATTTAATAAGTCATACACTAAACTAAATAACTCGTCATTCAAACATATTCCTGTACCTTGGCAAAAAAGTAGTATAAGAAAGGCAGAATATCAAAAGAAAATAAACATGAAATAAAGTAATAAGTGGTACTATTTATAAAAATTCAAATCACGTTAGTTGATTGATAACGTTAAACAAACATTTTCAAATGATGCCTCCATCACTCTTCGTTATACTTCCAGCACTCTTTGCGCTTACATTTCTCGCTTCATCTTGTGAGTGTATACATCTTTCTGGGTTTGGAGAGGAAATGAGCGGCGTCGGGGGAAGTAGACCGTGCTCGCAGAAGAGCAGGATTTCCTAGGCGCACAAGTAGCTCACACGGGCGTAGTTTGGCATGCCTGATTAACATCAACCATATTCACTCAAACAGAGATTCCGTTCTTTACAAAGCTGCGTTTCTCAACAGAAATATTCTCGTAATAAACAATTAAAATACTCTACTTGCAAGGCTGAATGATAACAAAGTAATGAAGCTCTTCATTTTTTAAAATTTCCGTGTAGCTTTCTTTATGATAGGCAAAAGCATCTTCTCAAAGAGCATGCTTAACGATTGACTCAGCTTCGCATAAAAGCCACCAGGGAAAGCACAACGTAGTCTGTCAGAAAGTCCAACTTAGAGAGATCGTTTTGAAATTGAATGCAACCCACGACCATCAACCACCACGTCACTTCAGATGACGTCTCCACGACCTTATTCGTTTGAAAACGTGGATATCTGGCCTTTCTCAACCAATGGAAAGTTCTTTTCTTTCTTCAAAAGCTATTCTTAGGTGACCTCGCATCCTAGCCGCTGTGAGTGATACTGCAACTTTTCTGTACATTGATGCCTTGATCATATTTCCATTCTTTTCCATTTTGTCTCGTGTAGATATGGGTACGATACACGATATCTGCTCATAAGCTAAGCATTTGCGAATGAAATTAATATTTTATATTGACTGCTATAATGGTTGCGTAGGCTTCCTTGACTGCTATAATGATTTATACTTAAACAATTGTAAATGGATATTACAAAATGGATCATTTTTTGAAATGAAACATCGTGCAAAAACTTATTCTAATGAAATTAATATTAAAATTCCGGAAAATAGTAAAATATTTCCTTTTCACGCATTTACATTGTCTTTATCTCTTAACAATGTGTGTTCTACCTGGAGCAAGCTAATGAATTAAATTATCGTGCTCTCTGAAATATAAACAATAACAATTTGAGCAAAAAATTATACGCAGTATGGATACAAATATTATAACAATGGAATAGACTATTTCCTGCGTCTTTAAAATAGTTCATGGAATATATATATAATTTTCAAAAAGTTATTGACACGAAACATATTTACTTAAAGGCAGTGGCGATTAGTGTTCATACTGACGGTAAAAAATTCCGTTTGGATGGCCAGAGTTTGCAGGGAAGCAGACTACGAATTATAGTTGGCTTTTAGATAAAGTTTATCGGGATATGGATTAATGTTTTACGAGATTTTCTTTTGTAAGCCGACTTCAGCTTTAGTCCTTATAATTTATTTGCGATTTCTGGATCTAAAAATTCGTTAAGATACCAAAGTGCCACAACTTTTTTTTACATAGCGCTACACAAAAGTAGTAATTCCGTTATGTATTTCATAGGACAAGTTTTAACATCTCACATCTCTCCTTCAGGCATTGATCATGCATTCACAGACACGCTCCTACTAGCGTCCATCAAGTTTAAACAAGCTTGCCTTGTGTTGTAGGACATCATTTCTCCTCAAGCGAAAATGCATCGTCAGGATATACAAAATCACTCAGGTCAGATATTGCTAATTCAAATTGACTTTCTGGCTTTTGCAGTGTGGAATGAACCATCTACTTTTCTGTAGACCATTTCCCACAGCTTCAGGGCTATGTGTACGTGTTCCGATTATAAATCATAAATTTAACCGATTATAACCTACAGAATATCGTATTTTATCGGATGAATAATTATATTCATGTGCTGTTCAAAAAATCTTAAATAAAAGGAACGAGGCCCAGAGCCATGAGACACCGTGAAAGAGCAGAATATTCAATAACAAAAAGCACCATTTCTGCGAACGAGAAGAAAATGGGTCTCTAATGATTGGGCTCTTCGAGCAACGTAAAACCATGAAATTTGAGGGCCTGGCCTGCCGGTTCCCGGCCTGCGTCACCCGTTGGGGCCGCCATCTTCTCTCATCTTCGCGACAGTCGCCGTCGCTGCCGCCGCCTCCGCCGCCGCCTCCGCCACCGCCTCCGCCGCCTCGCGCACCTCCGGCCGACACTTCCCCCCGCCAACCCTGCCGCCACCTGCCGTCACTCCGCCGTCATCACACGCCTCTGCCACCGACCGCCAGCCACGCCGCGCGGCCACCTCCGCCCTTCTCAGCCGCCAAGAAGTTCCAACAAACAGTGGGCACGCCAGGCGCCCCCCCCCGCGCGCAGCGTCGCCGTTATTGCGACGCGACGCGACGCCGCGCACACCGCCCAGCCGTCTGATGCGCCTCTTTCAGCACTCATCCCCGGGCCGCCTCCCCTACCCTCCCTCCCCTCCCCCATTCACCCGTCGTCGCAAGAGCGACGTACTCGACCCAGCCCCTCGCCTCCTAACCCCGCGACACCACCCACAGCCGCCGCCGGTACCCCGCCCTCCTCTCCCCTCACCGTCCCTGCTGCCCTTCGCCCTGCGACTTTCGCCCCTCGCCCCACGCGCGCGAAGTGCTCCGTCGCGTCGGCCGCGGCGGCGGCGGCGGCGGGCGTGGAGCTCTGGACGCTGTCGCATTCACTGGGCCGTCCCCGGCGATGAGATGAGTCTCTCAGGAGGGCGAAGAGCCCACTCAGGCGAGGTCAGCGGGTGATGGCGCCTGCCCTTTGGAAGACACTCACAATCCAGATGGTGGACGGAATGGAGCCACGGAATTTCTGCGTGGAGCGGCAAGATGAAGGGCATCTCGATGTGAATTCCCCGAGGAATAATCATATTTTGATATAATTGTACAAAATTCCTGCTTCCTATCATGAGTTTCCATTTTTCCCTTCATGTTACTCTGATTTAAACTTAAGACGTCAATGTGTCAATTTTTCTAAATCAAAGTGAAATTCCCGAGGAATGTTCACATTTTAATATAATTGTACGAAATTCTTGCTTCCAATCGTGAGCTTCCGTTTTTTCCTTTACGTTCCATTGATTTAAGCTCAAGACTTAAATATGTAAGTCTATCCATCAAATGAATATCGTTACTGAGGTCTCTTCGAACCGCGTAGAGTTTAACTTTCTCTACACTAAATCCTACACGAGAAAGTTATGGAATGGTGCAAAACTTAAACTCATATTTCAAGAAAATACGTAGAAGAACCGAAAAAGTTGTTGTTGCTTTTTTTTAATATATGCCCGTCCGTCGGACAGTCTCGTCGTCTGGGCGTCTCTCTGTGAACAACGCTAGTGCCTAATCAGGATCTTCACTAAAATTAACATACCAGGTTCAATCTGACTGAAGCTATTGCCTCCAAAATTTTTAACACATGACAGGTTTTAAGAGAACTGAATATGTTTTAAAGATGTAATATGCAGCGACACGAAAGAAATATCTAACTGCAATTCGAAAGGTGTGGGATAGGTACGAAAAAAATAACTTTTACAATTTTCAAAATGTGAGAGGCCTTAATGAAAATCGTGTCGATCATTTTTTTCGTGTGCTTTAATTAGTTCAATTAATAACATTTTGGGTACTACTTAAAGAAACACATTGGTGTAGTATTTGAGAATAATTTTTTTCTTTTCTTTTTTTACGATTTCATTCAGAATCGGTTCGAAAAATATTCTCTATTTTGGAAAAAAGTAAATGGCATTATTACAATACATAATTCATGTAAAAAACCCTAACCATAATAATGTGCTTATTAAGTAGAACGCATCTTTTTTGTTTTTCGCAATTTTCAACAAATTGGAGGTTTTAATAAAAATTGGATCTGTGCCATTTTTATAAACATGTTTTTTGCTAGTCTAGGAATTTTTAAAAATTGAAACACGTTCTTCGGGATGCATGTAAACAACCCACCAAAATTAAAAAAATTGCGTCATCTGTGAAATCAGATAATATCCTTTCCGGTACAAGTACGACGAAGGAGCCAGTTTGTTTGCCAACAGGCGGACAATGAGATAGTCCGGCTGTTGTTTCGAGAAAGAACACTTTTTCGGTATCGCGGTTCCAAAGAATGTGGGTTTTACTACGCAAATTTTGACTATGTATAAGAGAAATTTTCTCAAATATTCGTATATCTCGTATTATGGAAGGAAACAAAATACACTTTTTGGGTATCAACCGAAAAAAAATTTATTTCAAATAACCGATTTTTTTTTCCTTCAGCAATAAAACACTTATAGTATACGTTTACGATAACGTAAAAATATATGATAAATAAATAAAGATATTGTCAGGTATCAATATTTTAATTCAGCTTATGATCATTTCGATCGCGTGGCGATCATCGAAAACAAAGTAAAAATTATATTTAGATTTTATGTTTGAGGTTTTTAGGTTTAAGTTTAAAAATCGTAATTGGGCGTATAGGTGACTTCTCTCATTTTTGTCATTATAAATATCACTATCTGATCGTAAAAAATGTTTGGAGATTGAAGATTCAACTGTGAGTGCATCCTGATCTCTCACTTGAATTAGACTATTGATGAGAAAAAATATTTATTGTCAAATCTAACATTTGTCAAACTTTTCCCAACTCTTCATCGCCTATCAGAACTCTCTTAGCTTGAAATCTCTTGTTATATTATTTTACTTGTAATAATTGCTAGCAATATTCACTATTCCTGGTGCTCTGATGAGGATGAATGAAGGAATATTCAAACGTTCAATTCTGATATTTGTTTGTGGTCTCCCTTAACAAATATCCAACATTTCGCTTCTAATCGTAATTTGTTTTATCTTTTAAACAAGTTTTGTGATTCTGAATAAGGCTTATTTGAACAAAGCCAGTTCCCATAACACACTTGAGGGTTAATTATTGTGTTCATTTTAAGTACTTAGAAATGCTTAGCCAAGCGATATAAGTTTATTATACTCGTAGTATCCAGTATTTCCGACAACTATACGACGCAATTAATTTTTATCATCAAGAGACTTAACATATCGCTTGTGACAACAGAGTGGAAGTGGCTTAATTTAAAAGGATGGTGTTTTCGCTATATAACATCCGTTTCTTTAATGAAAACAGTGATAATGATGGGGATAAAGTATCACGTAAAACATGTTTAATTTATTTTTGCAGTTATAAATACGTGAGTATTTATCAACGTGTTCAATACTTCAGAGAATATTTCATATAATTGAATATAAGTGTACTTTGTGACTTTTGAAAGTGAAGACATGATGTGGTTAAATTAAATGATTAAATATAAAAAACTAGCCGTATGCTTCTCTAGGCAGTGTTAAAATACTGTGAATCATCTAGTTTCCGAACAGTCGCTTCCTTTAAAGTAAATTCCTGAAACAGTCAACTACATAAAACGTGAAATACTCAAAGGCAATTTATCCAGTATTGAAACAAAAAATAGCAGAGCCGAGAGATTTGTAAACAGAAAAACATAGAAAAAACATTTCCTTTTTGCGGAAAGCACACTAAAAAGACACATCTGACCTCACACCTCCCTCAAGCCGTAGAAAAACTTCCATCATCCCTTTCTCTGAAGCGCTAACACACACCGGGGGTTCATGTCAGCTGAGAGGCAAATTCCGGAAATCAATTCCATCTGCAACACACGGAGACCCAAGGCATTCGGAAGGGAAGGCGCACCACAAAAGGGGGAAAGACGCGGTGGTTGTGGGGGGGGTGAAGGAACGGAGGAGGGGAAGGAGATGAAGCTGCAGTGCGTTCGGAAGAGGGCGGTGAAGATGGCGGAAGCGCCTTCGGTATTGGGAGCCGCTACGAAAAACCCACTTAGGCGAAGGTGGATGTGTAAGAAGCCAAAACACACACACACACACACACAACACACACACACACACACACACACACACACAAACCGGCCTGTGGCTTCCATCACCAACTGAATGTTTCGGCGTACCGAACTGTTGTACCCAAGTTCCGCGGGTTCAAACCCGATCGAAGCCGTGGATTTTAAGGGCAAAAAATCCTTCGTACGTTTCCTCGGAGGGGAAGTAAAATCCGGCCGGGTCCCATGTTAGTAGATTACTTGCATGTAAAAGTCCTGAAGCCTAAATGACGCCTCTGAGCTAAATTCAAATCGCCTGTTCTCTCGCCAAGAAAATACCTCTCTTTCTCTGCTAGTAGTGAAAGGAGCGTAAGCGAAATTTGCGTAGGTCCAGACGGAAGAAGCGAGCCTGAATGGCCCGAGTCTCGCCACGTAAAATAAGGCAAATTCAATTCAATTCAATGTTTCTGCAGTTCCTATGCCCGGGAAGTTCTAGGGTTCGATTCCCGACGGTGACAGGGTTTTCGATACTAGCTAGATAGCTAGGTCGAGTTCAGTTGCTGTGTGGAGGAGAGTTCTAGCAGCCGGCTTCTGTAACCGATAGTTTTCCGTGGTTTTCCCGATAAACACCAGGCGAATGCCGGAGAAGTATCCTAACAAACGGGCCACGGATCGCACGCGTTCTTTTCTTCCTCTTGTGTCGTCCATCCTCACGCCTTACTTACATACACACTTACATGTACCACACATGCCAGAAGACCCGTCCCGGCTGGGCGGCGTCCCGCTAGTGGGAAATACCTGTCTGTAGAAACTTCCCGCATGCCGATGGATTGATTGGCACCGGATCTCGCCATCAAGAGGAGGCAGATAACCGCCACACTAACGATAAAATACGCACTACGCTTATGGAACTAATGACCTATTGACTAATGACAAATTGTTATGAACGGAATCACTAATCAGTAAACTCGTGGCTGCTAAGGATCCGGCTTATACGAAGGTGGAGGTGGGAGATGTGCAGATGCGTAGACGCTCGTGAGTTGGGGAACGAGAGATAAAGGTTGATATAAAAGGAGAATACACTGATAGGGGAGATGCATTGATAGAAGCACAGAGGTGCAAACTGCGTTTGAGAAAGGTAAGAGATAAATAATTTTGTTAGCAAATTGAGATCGTTATAGGAGAAAAAGGGGCGAAATCGGAATGAAAATAATGACATAAAAGGATAAAATCTCAAGGAAAAAGATTAAAAAAATAAAAAAAATATTGAAATGAAGTAAACTGCAACATTTGTTATCACTTTTATAAAACGTTTCCAAGTATATATTTCGAAACTCAAAGAATCTACTCACACGAAAATCATTAATGTTTTGAATGGGCTGCACGGAATTCGCTTTCTGTACACGAATTTGTTACAAGTTAGTGAAAGTGAAAGCATTGAGAACGAACGAACGTTGTCTTGGGAATATATGCAAAACACTGGTTAGTGTGATGAGAACCACGAGAGTGGGCGAGCGAGCCAGTACAGGTGGGAAAGTGAACGTTCAGAAGCAACGGGAACAGGGAGAGTGAAGCATAGAAAAACAGAATCGTCTTTTGCGATTGATTGATTAGTGTTTTAAGACGCGTTATTAGTGTTTTCAGGCGCGTCGATTACTATGGACAATTGTTTCGTAAGTTAGCCAATGTTACATTCCGTGAGATATTGATGTCTCTTCTCCGCTGGAGAGATCTCCATATCGGCTTGTCTTGTATTTCTGTTCCATCTCCTCTCAATGGGACACAAACCCAGTTGGAATAAGTTCTAAGCTCTCGGCCTCTTCACATGTGTAATGCATGAAAGTGTGCGAGTAGGTGAAAGGGAAGAGGGAGGGGCGAAGATAAGGAAGCAATTATTGCGCTCGGCCCGAATGTTTAGATTCTCACCTGATATTGATCGGATAAACAATTGAAAACATTGTATCAAAGCAGCCACCCGCTAAAATCCCTGTCCTCCAAATGGTTGAATTTGTTCTAGTTGGAACTCGAAACCCAGAACCTCTCAATCAGCGACCCTTTAGAGGTACGATAATGCTGTCTCTAAGCCACTGCAGAAAGAGATTGTTTTCCTACGCAAGAGTATACAGGATAGGCAAATATATCACCAAAGGACATCAACATTGCCACACAACAAGAAATCTAAGATCTCCGGAATGCGTCACCCAGAGCTTTTTTTTTTTGTAGATTGTCGCTCATCAAGCCACGCGAAAGAGTGCCCGGCGTAACCAAACATGAACTTAAGAGATATTCGTAGGCAATGAGGTATGCCAGTCCGAGTAATTATGACACCGAAGTGTAAAGGATGTAGATAAATAAGGCAGATGAAATTCACACAGACACTGAGAAGCTGAGAAGAAAAAACTAAGAATAACTATTAAAATTAGTCAAATGCCAACAAAAGTTAAAATACTATTTAAAAATACTTGTCGCTCTCCTAACTACGGTGTTCACTGATTTTAATTCCCTAGTAGCCATAAACGATATTGCGAATCTGCCAGTTGTTAGAACTGAAAACCTTTCACTAAAAACAAAAAGTCCTTACAGTTGATGTAAATCGTAATATGCAGAGGGAGAAACAATACGTTAACCACATTAAACATCCATTGAATTGCATGCTCCTTGCGGGTTTAGGCCCACTTAGGCCTGTGTAACACGAGCGTTTCGTTGACGCCCGTTTGACGCGCAACAAGAAACGCGCGTCGTAGAAATAACAATGTGTCGAGCCCTTTAGTCGTGCAAGCGCTTTGACCGTTACGCACGCTTTGGCTGGCAAGGTACAATGTAAATCTACGACCTGTGTTGCATACCGCTTATCAACACAATGCTCGAGTAACGCAGGGCTTAAGACCAGGTGTGACGTGCGTCGCGGGCCAGCCGTGGAAAGCGTCGCATGCGATGGTTGCGTGCGGTCGATGCGTCGCGGGCGACAGTGGCGCGCCGCCGCGGGAAGCAATTCCGAGCGATGAGGGAACGGGCTCGAGGCTCTCCTCGGTGCCCGGACCCTTCCCTTCGTTGCTGTCTCTCCCATTCCTAGTCCTCCCGCCATCCTTCTTCCAACTCCGCAACAGTCCCCATCCCCTAGTTCCTCGCCCCTTCCCCCGCCACCCTGTCACGTCTTGCCCCCGTCCCCGCCCACCCTGATCCCTCCGTACCTCGTCCCCCATCCCTCACTACGTCCGTCTCCCGTCTACGCCAGACCCCCTCTTCCCACCCTGTCCACCGTCCCCGTCCCTTTTCTGTCCTCGTCCGCCGAACCCTCCGTCATCAGCGTCCCCCGCCACCCGTCCCCCGACTCACCATGCCCCGTCCCTGGTCTACCCCGTTCCCCTCCCTCCCATTCTTCTCGAACCTCTGTTCTCCTCCTCCCTCGTCCCCCCCCCGTGGAGCCACGTCGCCGGCTGCTACATAAGCTCCATTCCTTCGTCCTCTCTCCTTTCCACTATCAAATTCATTTCTGGCGTTTCGATTTTTCGTCTTTTGTAGCGCCTATTCAACAACCTTACGCTGACTCAGCTTTTCGGAACACTCTGCTTCTCACTTCCAACTTTTCTTTTCTTCTGCCATGGTGCTCAGCTTTGTTGCTTTCATTCCTTAGACTTTACAAAACGGTCTACTCGATATTTGACACGATGAGTCCAGCGTTGGGTCTCTCGTTGAAGAGTTTTGTGATGTTTTTTAAATTCTTTTTCCGTTCTTGTACCATTTATAGTCAACGGGTTCAAGTCAAGAGTAAATATATACATACACTTGAGCATATAAAGTGAAGCTCACGGACATTATCGCTACTAAGAGATTTACAGGTTCCATACAGTTAAGTAGCCATTGCGCAACAATAATATATACGCATAACATTACATAAACTAGGACATATAGAGATATTGACATCATAACATAATAGTCGAAATTATGCGTCGGTTATTGCTGTGATGACGCGGTCTCATTTTTGTTGAATGAGATCGAGTTTTCTTTATGTGTGGGAGTTTAATAGTTGCTTATAGTTTCTTCTGATTTTCTTATCTTTGAGAAGTTACGTTTACCGGATGCAGGAACTTAGCTGGACGGTAACAGGCCCCTAGTTTTTTGTATTCAATTACGATTTTCATGTTGTTTACTTTGTTGCTCATTTAGCTCTTTTTCGTATTTTTATTGTGTTCTTGCTGAACTATTTTTTAGAATTGGTTATAGTTATAGCAATACTTTTGATAGTACTAACGTCGTAATTTTAAAGTATGAAAATTGTGACGGTTTTACCATCATAGTGACATCATTAGTAGATAGATTTTTTCATTCAAAAACATTCAGTAAATAAGTTATATCGAATCTGTAGTGACAATTTCATCTGCTTTTTTAGATCAACTTGCATTTGGACTGGTACGGGATCATTGTATAGCATCAATTCCGATAAATTGTATCTCCATTCAGAGATCTCAATCTATCTCCATCCACAGGTCGAATAACGAGTCGACTGTTTGTAGCTGAGCGAGTAGGTCGAGCGAGAACGTATTTCATCCCCCTGAACTCACTGATTTTGCTAACTTCGCCCAACTGCCGTTTTCTCCTGTTCGCTAATCCTTTCCTCTTCGATTCCATCATCCCCCTCCCGCCACACGGGCTCACAGAGCAGCTGAGCGCGGAATCGCGTCGGAAGCGCGCGCGAGCGAGGGCGGCGAGGAGGGCGGGGGAGGGCCGAGATAAACCGCGTCGGAAGCCCGAAGCGCGTTAGCGCCATTGCCGGTCCTGGGCGGCGAGGCGAACTCGACGCGAAGGCGCGCGTGCGTCGGCGACGGCCAAGGGCGCGGCGGGGGGACCGGGAAGTGCGCGGGTTGTGCGCTGTTGGCTATGGCGTAGCTCGCGCCGGAGGCGAGGCGAAGAGGGGACGCGCAGGTTGCGTATGAGGCTCGCTGGGCGAGGGAAGGCGAACGGCGCGCGGCTGAGCTGGCGACGCGCTGTTAAGGGGCCGGGCAGGGGCAATGACGGGCACGACGTGACGGGGGCGGCGACGGGAGGGAGTGGGAGGCGTTCGCGGGAGGCAGCGGGCTCGGGGGCGATGTCGGGGGGGGCCGGCAGGTTGGGGCGGGGACGGGGCGGCAGGCTCGGGTGCGTAAAGCAAGGGGCAAGCGGGCAGAAGCGGGCGGAAGCGCGCAGCGCGCCGGAAGCGGGCGGAAGCGGGCGCAGCGCGGGAAGCGAGTGCGGAAGCGGCGGGACGCGCGGTTGCATATAACTCGCTGGCGGGATGCAAACGTGTGGCGCGCGCGGGCAGGCGGGCGGGGACGCGTGGTGGGCAGTCAATGATGGCAGTTGACGGCAGGACGAGGCGGAGGCACGAGCCGCGGGCAGGATTGAGGATAAGCGCGGACAGGAGACCGCGCACGGGTGGCGGTTCGGGGTGCGGGCGCTCGAACGGCGCCGCGCGGGCGAGTCTTACGCAGCGGAAGGGGCGCGTTGGTGAAAAGGGGATGGGAGCTCGCGGCGAAATGGGCCGCGCGCGGACGCACGTGGCTGGCGTGGCGAGGTGGACGACGGGGACGAGGGAGACGCTCGCTGCCGCAAGGCAATGGCACCCGAGAGCACGACGCGCGCGAAATGGCGCCTAGGCCACAGTTCTACTTGATGTCAGCACGTCCTCCCAGGGAGGAGTTTCTTCTGATAGCTGGGAAAAGGGAAATACTTTTCTCTTCATCCTCTCTTGTCCACTCTTATTTCTCTCTTCTTCGTCTTTTCTCTCTCCTCTTTCTCTCTTCTTTCTCTCTGCCTTCTCTCTCTTTTTCCCTCTTCTTCCTTTCATATTCTCTCTCTCCTCTTTCTCCATTTTTCTCCACCTCTTCTTCTTTCTCCCTTTCCCAATTCCTCTTTCCAAGGGCGGAGGCTCTCTTCCCCTTCTCTTTCCTTCCCCAAATTTCTCTTTTTTTCTAATTTAAGGTCGCATCAACTTCTAGGTCATTAGCAACCACTATTGCTTGAAATGGTAAGGTAACTGTAGGGATGACACGATATGATGATGATAGGGGGTGACAGGACGAACACAATACCACCATGCCCGAAGCGGGACTCGAACCCGATTTTAGAAGAATTCGAATTTAGAAGATTCATTGTTCAATTCACATGTAACAAATACACTGTCGAGTTAACGACCACGATATGTATGTCCTGAAAACGCTTTTGAGTCATTAAAGTCACCAGAAGACCTCCCAAAGCCTCTTCCGTTAATACACACAGTATCAGCACTATCTCGTCGCAACACTCATAACTCGCCTCTCCAGGAAATTCAGAATGTTTTCATCATCTCGTGACCACTCGTATACAGACGGCTGAAGAATCGTGTAGACTCAAATTTTATCACAATGGCACTTCATTCACGGCTGCGCGGAGAGGGGGACACTGTCGTCCAATCGGCAGCTTCGATACGACGAAAAACATTTATTGGAGCACCCGACTGGCTGCTTCGTCCACCTCCTGACCTTGAAGTGCCACCATGGTTAAATCGGAGTATAATCATTACTCTAACTCCGGTGGTGGCTGCGTTGACAAGTGCCGTCGTGGCGTGCTGGTCCCATGCTGATTGCATTCCGGCAAGTGTTTCAAAGGTCGTGTTTGACAACAACACTCTTCTTCCTCTCCTTTACTAAAATTTACCCTGCTCCTGTCTTCTTCAGGAATTTGTTTTCTATCACTCGCCATGATTGTAAATGAAGGCGGGGTTGTTGATTCCCTTGTTTATCAACCTTCCTGCACTGAAACTTCTCACATGTGCTGTGTCATTTTTACGATATTCTTAAGAGTAAGAACGTAAAGGCATTATATAAGCCAAAACCTATCGTTTGGTTCTTCACGGAAATACTGCAAAGTGATATTGCGAGGAAGCGTTGTTGTTCCCGTCGCCTTTCATGCTTTTGGATCCGTTTGTTTCTTCGAAAAATGAAATCTCATCCTCATTTTGAATCCTCCTGACAGAGTTTTACATTATTCTATTTTTATTCAGTAGACCACATGACGAGTGAGTGACTAACGACTGCTTGCGAAAGAGCTTAAGCGAGCGCGGAGAGAGTCAGAAGATCAAGAGCAGCCTGAAGCGGTTAAAGATAACACCGACCATTTTTCAAATAGAATATAACGAAGTGGCAGCGAAGCTTATAAGAAAAATAATCTAATTTTTTACTGGGTTCGTAGGCTTCCGCGGTTGGAGTCAATGTATTCTCGGCTATCCGTGATGAGCCGCGTCTTCGTCAATTGTACTGTTTCGGCCATCTTGCTGTGGCATTCTAGATAGCCAAGGTTACACTTATTTTATACTTTTAGACTCTCCTAGATATCTCTTTGAGACATAATAAATAGCTCCTTTGCTCCTACCCGTCTCCACTATTATTCCTGCTGAAGGAAGGAAAACTGCATATCACATTATTCACCATCTATAAAATATATTGTATTATTCACTCGTACTTCAATAACAAATACGTCATTTCTCTAAAGATATATTACACCCTTATCATGCAAATATTTAACACATTGATTAATAACATTTTTCATATGATTAAATTATCAGCGTTTTAATAACAAGGAGCAAAAAAATGAAAATTTATTTTGGAAGATAACTGAATTTTAAATAAAAATTCAGATATTGAATTGTGGCATGATAACTTAAACACTACTAGCTATATTGTTTTATTTTTAATTTTAAAGAATAAAGATTATTAAATATAGTGCTTGACCCAAAACCGTAGTTGGTCAAATATGTTTATATATGTTTAAACATTTTTTTCAGAAAGTTGAATTTTTTCTTTCCCTATCGTGTAATAAAAGGGTTCTAACTGCACTGAAGCAAATTTTTCAGGAGAGGCATTTGAAATTGAGAATTTAAGTGACAAAATGTCAACATAACATTAATGAAGACAATCAAATCAGAGAGCATTTTTTACCGAATGCAAAGAGAAAATCAGAAGTAATATACCAAACTAAAATTTTACTCACCGTAAAAAAATGATTAATGGATATCTTCCAACAATTCAATTTAAATAACATTATCTACCAAGTATCCTCATTATTATATGATAATACTGCAATGTACGCAATTGACATCATAAAATGTAAATTCCATAAAAAATTTGATTAGACAATCTAGTTACAAAAGAACCGAATGATACAAATATAAGTAGACTGACTGACGTACATTATACGTAATATCTAGAGTAATGTTGTGATCTTGCATCAACTGTTTTTTGCTTACTTTTTTACACCCACATTTTTCTGCTTACAAATACGACGCCAAATTGACTCCGTAAGTTACATAAGCAAACAAGCCCCCGTAACAACACTAATGGGACATGTGAAGGGTTCTCCCTTGAAACACCCCGCCACGCGTTAAGCGCGGGGTGTCGGGTATGGGGTATGGAGAGAGGGTTGCGGGGCTGGCCTGCCTCTCGCACCACGGCCACCCTCTGATGTGATCCACGCGACAGGTGGCTCACATCACCTACGTAGACAATCCAGTTACATTTAGAAGAACCTAACGATACGTTATAAGTACGCTACCTGCTGTACATTGTACGTCATATTTAGAGTTATATTGTAATATTGCTTCCATTTTTTTTCTGCTTTTTCATAGCCTTATTTTTCTGCTTACAATTACGACGCCAAATTTACGCCATACGTTCCAAAAGCAAACATGTTCACGTAACTGAACACTAATGGGTGAAGTGAAGGGCTTCTTTGCGCATGTCAAGAACTGAGGGGGGGAGTGAGGTGTGGGGTGTTGGGGGTGGCCCGGCCCTCGCACCACGGCCGCCCTCTGATGTGAGCCACGCGACAGGTGGCTCACATCACCTACGTAGACAATCCAGTTACATTCGGAAGAACCTAACGATACGTATACATAACGATACCTTGCGTACATTGTACGTCATATTAGGAGTTATATTGTAATATTGCTTCAATTGTTTTTTGCTTTTTCATGGCCTTATTTTTCTGTTTACAATTACGACGCCAAATGCATGCCATACGTTCCAAAAGCAAACATGGGAACTGAACACTAATGGGTCAAGTGAAGGGCTTCTTTGCGCGTGTCAAGAGTTGGGGGGTGTTGGGGGTGGCCTGGCCCTCGCACCACGACCGCTCTCTGATGTGAGCCTCGCGACAGGTAGCTCACATCACCTACGTAGACAATCCAGTTACGTTCAGAAGAACCTAACCATATGTATTCGTCACGTTTAGAGTTATAATGTAATATTGATTCAAATGTTTTTGTTTTTTTGCTTTATCACACCCTCATTTTTCTGCTTACAAATACGACGCCAAATTCATGCCATACGTTCCAAAAGCAAACATGGGAAGTGAACACTAATGGGTGAAGTGAAGTGCCTCCTGTGTGAAGAGTGGGGGGGTGAGGTGTGGGGTGTTGGGGGTGGCGCCACGGATGCCGCCCTCTGATGTGAGCGACGCGACAGGTGTGGCGGGCATGTGCGCCATGCCGGTGACCCTGGCGGCAAGCCATTCCTCCTGACGGCCCGCCGACGCGTCGACCCTCGGCGAGCAGGAGGGCGTGCAGAGTGCGGTGCGAGCGGGCATAGCAGCATTAGCAGGTTCGCTGGACATCTTCCCTCCTTTGTTGTTTTTCTACTTCCCTTTCTCTCTCTCTCTCTCTTTCTATTTCTCTTTGTCTCTCTCTTTGCTGGTTTGATCGATGAAAGCGTGCGATGCAGGCTGCTTCTTCGCAGGAGCAAGTCGCGTACTACGGTGTGTATGCGTATCAGAATCACAAGAGCGTAGTTATGTGACTAACAAACGCAATTTAATTTTATTACTATGCATATAATTCATCATAATATTGCGCATTATATGTTTGTTTATTCTCATACGTCTGTCGCAGATAATTGCAAAAAGAGTCGCACAAAACCTTTAAAATAATTTATCATACATGTGTAATAGCAGCTTCTTTATAATAGTTCTTCAGCAGTATTTCATGATTTTCTTGGAGCTATTGTACCCATTATTTCAAACATAATGACCTTTGACAATACGGCCTAAATTAATCAATTATTATTCTCACCAATCATAAAATAATTGCTTTAGTTAATTTTAATTTAAACGTGAAAATAATTATTTTTATATATTTCGTTTTAGATTTCGTAATAAATCCATACTTTAAAAGTCTTTTAACACCTTTGGTTTTTGTAGCATTTAGTCCAAACACTTAGAAAATCTCACAAAAAAGTCATATATACTATAAATGATGAATTTACGAAGAAAGTAAGTACGATATATGTGTATTTTATTCATATTTGTTAATTATAAATTTATTTAAGAAATGTTAACCTAACACACTCATGAATTATAAACCAAAAGCGTGTTTCAAAATTGAAGCATTAATGAATATAAAGTGCAATAGCTCAATATTTTTATTGCCAACAATTCAATAGATATTTTATATTAAATTGCTATTTTACCCGTAGTCAATAACTACGCTCCTAAATTGTGATATTTGCTTGCTGAAAAATAAAACTTCAGATGGCATCCCAGTAATTCTATGATACGTCCACTTTAACTGAAAATAGTTAACAGTATTTATCGTCCAATTTTTGAATGATATGTCCGAATTTATTGAAAACGAAAATGTAATGTGAATAATTTCTATACACGTTTGTGAATTTCAAACAGGATCTTAACTTGCCAATAATTTGAAGGATGGTGTACCTAAATTTCTGATAAATTACGGATGGCATCTGGTCAAGAAAATTAACCACCAAAAAGTACTTCAATATCTCTAAGAGGTTAATTTCCATTCGCAGCATGTATTATAGTGATGGCATACATTGCCGTGTACTAGCGTCTTCCCCTGTTTCTAAGGTACGAGTCATACGAAGAAACAGAACTAATGCTACTGAAGAAAATATTATAAAATAATAGAGTTCTTCTTTAGAAAATAATATTTTACATAAATAGTTCGCTAATATCCACTAACGCACAAATTCAACGATTAATCGAAATTATATTTTTGTACTTATAGGTCTGAAACGTTTCATTGTTTGAATACCATTCAGGAGACTTCCGTTTTAATAGTTTTCTTTACAATTTTGACAATCTTGCACTGTATTGCATTCTATTCCTTGGGTTTTCGTAGTATTGCGTATTCTATTTCGTATTTCGTGTGTTTCTATTTCTTCAGAATTTAATATTTTCTCTGCCTGGCTGTTCTTTGCACATTTCTAAGCGGTCGTTTCGAGTCCTATAACCTCTTAGATTCCACCTACAATCCAATTTTCCATTTTACCTTCCTAGTAGTGATGCACGTATTTTTCTTTGTCAGTGTCTGTATTGTTTCTGTCTATAATCGTATTTTCGTAATTTATATTCTTTAAGGAATGCTTAACGTATGTTTCCAATATTTTAAGGCCAGGATGAAAGAATCCGTGAGAAAATAATGAGGCTACACCGAAAACGTTAGCAAAGAACATATTGTAATGTGAACTTGACTTGTGCAAAGTACTTAAACAAGCTAACTACAGTTAGCGCTGTGCTAGTAAGGGTAAAATAATGCCCATTTAAGTACCTTAGCAGATGGCGGACCAGAATTTCGCCGTAAAATTGCATTTTCCATTCGTTGCTCGTTAAAATGCAAGAGTAAACCGCTTTTAGAAGAGAAAACGTAAATTAGACAGAGTTATTTTTCTCCCAAGCGATCCTTTTCCGAGCCCTAACTAAAACAATTAAACAAGGGGTAATATATATAATCCCCATTTACCCAAACGCAGCTTTCTTTTACAACAAACATACTTTAGGGTCTTCAAAATTAACAAAAATTGATGTCGAGTTACATTCCTAAATTTCCTTAAAAATTATCCAGAAATAAATGCGTTAAGTAATAATTAAACAAAGAAAATCAGAGATGAATTCCCTACTAAAAAATCCTGTCGAACGAAAATCTCAGCTATATATTTAATTTTTGAGTCAGATAAATGCTGTGTCACTTTTAACTTCAATTTAAAACCAACGAGAAAACACAGAGTTTACTAGATTGTTAAAATATATTCTAATGTTTGTGAGAAGAGTACATAGGGAGTGTACTTTGAGGCAAAATTACAGTCTACGTATTCTATATAATAAAAAAACTCACAATTTGTAAGATAATATGTTTTGCATAAATGCTTTTTGTTTTAGTAGAACATCTCAAGTTGCACACAACTAGTAGGATCCACACATCCAGTTGAAATCGACAAAACATTCTTCTGTATATTCTATGAATAATTGTTTTGATTGCAACCAGTGATATAACTGCAAAGCTCTATAATTCACTAACGAAACTAACACACAAGTTAACATTATTCTTAATATCATGGTCATATTGGGTTTTTATCTCTCAACAGGTTTATTTAATAATGTATTTATTAATTCAGTTCACCGATAAACTAGTCATTGGACTAATCTATTTACAAGAAATATGAGTAATTTATAATGATCAAACAATAATACATCCAAACACAAACATTTCTATAATACAGAAATTAAGCAGCTATTAAAAAAATTAACACCGATTTAAATCCATTGCAATCCGAGAATAAAGTACACAAAATGATGTGTGCAAAGTAATGTATATCACGTACATCATACCATTTATTTATTCAGTGCGATAAACGTGAGATAGAAATGACGCAAATATAAATGTAACAATACAAAACGAGTACTACTCTGTTTTTGAAGTGTCCAATACAAGCATGCATTCTTCGATAAAGTTGACGAATTTTATGCTTCAACATGACAACGTTACTTAAAGATTAAATTACATTTATACGAATATCATTATTTTGAATATTGTCTTTAAATTAGTAACAGTATTCTTGAACAAAGGAATAAAAGTTACGCAAGCACAGACTGCTCCATACATTGAATTCCCGCATGAAATGTTTTGTGAAGCGTCTTGTCTCTCGATGTTCCCTCACCACAAATGTGTTAAAGAAATCATCATGATCTGGGATCGGATTAGATGTCCTAAATATGTCTTAAAATGCTTGACAAAACAATAAATTCATAATTTAGTCTCAACAATTAAAAAACAGTAATTACCTTGTTGACTTTATTAACTAACAATTTTAATGAAGCTTACAGAGAATTGATATACACTTACTTCGTAAGATGTAACAAAACTCAATGACAAAAATCAGTAATAGGTTCTTTATGCAGATAATACAAAGAAAATTCTATTCAATATGGGTTCGTAAATGCTTAATTACAGAGTTATCGTACTTGTACTTTTAGCTTTCTTTTCACGTATCACAAGTAATATTTAAAATAGTCTCCCTCTGCCTGAATATGTGTGTCTGCTCACCTGTGCAAAACCACTAACGTTTGTTAGGAACTCATTCAAAAATGGCTGGTGTAGTGCATACTGACTGAGAGTTTGCCACAATGTCTGCACGGATAGTTTGTTCTATAAGCATCAGTCGCATACACCACAGGTTTTAAGAGTCCTTGGGTGTTTAGTGGCATAGGTTCCTTCACATATCAATCGAACTGGTAATCCGCGTTTTGGATATCGTTTCTGATTGATGAGACGCGCATTCAAAGCAGTAGCATCTGCTAAGTCATGTATGTAACGCGTTCAAACAAGTTCTTCCTTTTATGTGGATTACAGCAGACTGAAAACAACACAAAGAAAAATTATATATATTAGTTGATATTGCGTAATTAAGATAACAACATATTAAATTCAAAATTCCAGACCAATGAAATCATTCTGTAATGTTTGGGAGGGCAGGGGAACATAAGTTTTTGCTCTGATAGGATTCAGTCATACCTATTTGTGTACGCACATCTTGCTGCTTTCTTTAAACGTATTGTACTTCTATGGAAAACTAAATTAATAAGGGAATCAAGCTGTTTGTTATAATGAGAAATTTCATTATATTTATTTTGGATAAGTAAAATAAAGGTTGCCTTTATATTGCTTGTAACCATATAATTATAAGAAAAATCTCGCATTTAAAGTCCCGTAGTCAAAATATTAACAGAAAATTGAATAGCACTATAAATAATTCACAGTAATTAAGTATTTTCGGGCTCATGTTGAAGATTCTTTATATCTTCTCAGCTATAGTCACGTGCGAACTCCATGTTCCCACTAAAACAATTCATTTTAATATATTTAATATAGTAATTTCATAATCTTTCTTCAAACATAAGTTTTAAACAATTATTTCTTCTCGCTTGGACAGTGCAGTGATATCAGATTTACTAGCAATTTAAGACTCCCAGTCCGGCGCGACTACTGCTAATATATCTTTTGCTGGAAAGCTTACGTAAGGAAAATAATACGTTTGCGAGTAAACGGAACGAAATGTCTAAACTTATAAGGGTAGAGTACGGTTTAGTTATTTTCTAATCTCGCTCAGATTCTCAAAACAGTTTCTTGAAATAATACAAATGTGGCATATGAACCACGAACATATTCTCCTTTGTTACACTCTTTGTATTCCGTTGATATTTAGTTCCCATTAAAACAGTTTTCATACTCCATAGCCTTTTGAAGAAGGTTTCTTTTTATCTAGAATCATTTGATTTACCTATTTTGCCTTCATCAATTTTTGCTACATGCGTACTAACATATCTCCTCGGCTACTGACGTTTAAAACATGTCGATACTACTGTAGGGTTAAGAAGAATCCGTTTAGGGGTTTCTGCCTTTGAGTTTTGTGTCACATTGTGTACATAGGATATTTTTTTAGGACGTTTTCTAGCATATGATTATAAACTTCTTATATAAAAGTATAATTATATTAAGTTCTTTGATTACGTGTGCATTGCGTAGTGTTTTTCATGATTTTAAAATTCTGTAGAAAACAAATATAACCATTGTATTCGAATTTTTTTTAAAAAATAATCTTGTAGCTTAACTGGCTCTAAAATTATTGAACAGCGCCATATTCTCCCATTAGTTTATGAAATCGAAAATTACATAAACTCTTTATCTCCTTTAATAGTATTGAAAAGTCATTTTAATCCGTTGCTTTAGATAGTGAACATTTTAGCAACCAAAGTAATCTAAAGGGTCATCTTTTACACAACATCAGTAACATCACAAAAAGTATTTAAATTCGTGGGGAAAACATTTAACTGCATGGCTAGGAAACTAGAAAATTGTGAAAATATATAATTAAAACTACAAAAGTAAATAGGGGAGTTATTAAATTAAAAAATAAGGAAAAATTATATTTTTAATGACCAGAAATTAAATTTTGATAAAGCAATGAATTACTTAATTATAATATATTTAGGCAATTAGAGGGTTATTTAGAATCAGTGAAGAGGTTGTCAAATGCGAGTGAGGCGTAAATCAATAACCAAGGACATTTCCGTACAATCCGGCCCCAGCTCATGCGACTTGTAGCGGTGGGTGCTGCCGCGAACGCACGCGTGCGGGGGCGGGGCGGGGGAGGAGGAGGAGGGAGGAGGGACGCGGGAAGGGCGTGGCGCTGACGCGGGGTTGCGTGCGGGGCCCGCGGGCGGCGGGCGCGAGGGCCCGGCTGCGCCCCGCGCAACCCTGCGGCGGCGCGTGATCGCAGGCGCTGCCGGCACCACGGGCGGCATCGCGGCGGCCGTCGTCACCGTCATCGGCCGCGCCGCTGCCCACCATCTCCGAGACCACCACCGCCTTCACCACCGTGTCCTCCACCAACACCAGCCCGAGAAGGGCTCCTTCGCCAACGGACTTCGAGCCCGACGCGCCCACGGTACGTCGACATTGATTCCGCGTGCGTCAACTCTGTTGGTCCGTAAGTGTAGTGCATGATTTATACCACAAGGTGGTGGGGCTCCTTAGCCAACGGACTGGAGCCCGACGCGCCCACGCTACTGTGCACTCACACGACATTGATTCCACGCCCGTGAGTACTTTGGTTGTTAATCCCGTAAATGTAGTGCATGGTGTATACCAAAAGGGTGGGCACCTTCGCCAACGGACTGGAGCCCGGACGTACTCAGGGTACGTACCACTCACATGATATGGTTTCAACTAGGCTGGTCACACGATATGGATTCCACGCGTGTGAGCTACTTTGGTCATTAGTCCCGTAAGTGTAGTGCATGATTTATCCCAGAAGGGGTGGGGCTCTTTCGCCAATGGACTGGAGCCCGACGCGCTCCTGGTACGTAGCACTCACACAATATCGAATCCACGCGCGTCAACACGGTTGGTCCGTAAGTGTAGTGCATGATGCATACCAGAAGGTGGGGGAGCTTCTTCGCCAAGGGACATGAGCGCGACGCACCGACGGTACGTAGCAATCAGACGATATCGATTCCACGCGCGACAACTAGTTTAGTCCCGTAAGTGTAGTGCATGATGTATACCAGATGTGGCAAGGCTCGTTCGCCAATGGACTGGAACCCGACGCGTCCACGATACGTAGCCGTGTGACGATATCCCAGAAGGTGGCCGGGACTCCTTCGCCAAAGGACTAGTGCCTGACACGCCCACGGTACGCTGTAACGAGCGTGAGCCAGTGAGTCAATATCAATTCCAAGCATGAGAACCACTTTGCCTCTTATTCCCGTAAGTGTAGTACATGATATATCTCAAACTGTGGCGATATCCCCCTCGCGCTGCAACGCCCGGTGCGGCGTCAATCTTCACACCGGTGCGCCTTACATTCACTGACACAAACACACGCACTACACTACCATATATTTCGAGGATCTAGAGCTTGGCTGGCTAGGGCGGTACCACGCTGGGGGAGCAACACTACACGTTATCTATGTGTTGAAATTCTTCAGGTGTGACAATATTATATTATAAGTGAAGGAACTCATCAAACTATTATAAAATTATTATAGAACCATAGATATAAAAATGTTTGTGGTGATTAGTACCCTAAACTTTCTAATGTAGAAAATATAGATTAGAATTATATTCATGGCAGATCAATTTATGAAAAAATAATATCTAATAAATTTCATAAGATATTTCGCGTACTCATTCTAGAATATAGATTATTCTACAACTCTCATTGTTGCATTCCCTTGCACATACTTACACAGCACTATCTGCTATGAAGTTATATACTGACATTGAACCCGGTTCTGGAATTCTTGTACTGCTATACATTCATTGTAAATGCTATTTTAGTTATCAACACGCTTATCCACTTTTTTAATAATATTATTGAATTAAGTATTTGATCATCAGTTGCAAAAACTGATTTCATTAAATGAAAAACACGTAGCTTCCGTTGGGGATTTGGTCACTTCATCACATTCGCCCTCTATACCAGACCTCAAATTTAACTCCAAATCAATTTTACTTGATTTTTAAGGTTTCTTTGTTTCGTAAGACAGGATTAGACATTTTTACTTCACAGAGGCTTCACAGCCACAAAGAAAGGATGGTCGCTACCCATTATGACACCTACTATCATCAATAACACTACAGGAACGTAAGAATGAAATACCAAAATTTAAAATCTAGTATCTTGCTGTCCTAAGCGTGACAAACCTTCTAGTTAGGAAGTAGAACTGCCTTTAGAACAGAAGTTATTTTTTGGGCGTGCTCCTACAACAACAATATTGATATAAGAAAGTTTTCTTAATAAAACCTATTTTTTAAAGATAGAACTTGAAATAAGATCATGAACAATGTTTTGAACGTACGAGTAGTTTTCACTCAATTTAGTGAGTAATTCAGTTAATTTTAAACTCCTTTCAATTTTTTTTCCACAAATAGAACAAGGGACGCTTAGAAAATGTTGCAGGCCTCATTTTCGTTTAATGCTCGAATTTTTGAAAATTGGAAAAGTTAGAAATAATGCTAGAAATAATGTGCTGTTGTAGCATCACTGGTTTTAACAAGAAAAAGGGGAAAACAAAAATAATGATGACCTGAATTTACTTGAACGAACCAGAGATGAATAGGACGTGCAGTTAATAACTGCATAGTGCATACTTGCGAAAAAAAGGTTTTATCCTTGTAGTACGCAATGTACCAGTACCATTCAACCAGTTAACACACATTTTAGAAATAATCTTATTATAGAGAGAATCTATTTTAAGATAAAGATATCCTACCACAACACCTATACCACAACACCTATATATCTATTTTAAGAGTCTCTCGTGTATTATTAACAGTCCTACCGTCATTTACATATCAATACATAGTTTACTGACGAACTATTGTTGCGATAATTAGCAACAGTTTTAACTCTCTTGATGAAAACAATGCAAAATTATTTCCTCGTTGCATATTCACAAACTCTGCATTTGAATCAGACATCTATTAGTATTCTCTTAGGGAGAATAATGTCGGATTGAGCAGAAAATGATCATGTAATATCCATCAAACGAAATAATTATAATCCTTGAATAAAACCAGAAACTAATTTCACAAAGACAAAAGGAAAATTCTATTGCAGTATATACACACATATTCTGAGACATTCATTGTCCCTCCATTCTATTCATTCTTAAAAATAGGCGCTTAGTGACACAAGATACATTTCGCTTTTTGCGGCTCATACGAGTCGCAATGCAATGAATCCCTTTGTTACCTCTTCGTCATTGTCAGCGCGCGTCCATTTAAATGGCAGTAAATACCTAGGCTCGCCTGCGTTACAGGATATTTTAGAAATCCTGCAATTCCGAGAGTTAATGTGCACCGCCCACGTGAGAAAATGCGCTATGCTCGCCTATCAACATCGAGGCACGGTTCACAATGGACGCCATTTCTCCTCCAGAATGGGGATCATGTCATGAACATTCCAGCTCGGCGGTTTGTCAACATTGTCGTGAACATTCGTCACTGTTGTGTGCTGTCACAAAATTTGATTAAATGAGATGAGTCGTTGAAAATAGTTTGAAAGGGTACGATATACCTGGTATCGAGTGATACTGTAATAAGAAAACATTTCACTTAAATCATTTTTTCCGTATTTTAGTATTTTGCATATTTAATATGATCGCGTCTGTCATGGAATTTTAAAAATTTAAGACTGACGTAAAAGCAAATCAGGCAACAATGTGCCTTAATAAATAATCAATGAATTTTTTCTTTTATATTGATATTGCACTATCATAAAATGTTTTAAATCGTCACAAATCTGTAAACATAATTTTTTGTTGATTTATATTTCAACAATATTCTTGTTCGAATGTAATTATGTATGAAGATTATTGATTTAATTCTTTTGTATTTAGTTATTTATGGTGCAACTCCTAGTAATTAGTGCCTATAAAATGGGTGCAAAGAATTACAGTTTTAGAGAACCATTCAAAATATTATAAGATATTCAATTTCTTCAAGAATATTTTTCAAAATGTGGGTAACATAGAGGGAAAAAAGGTTTTTAACTGCAAAAACAAAGCATTATTGACTAACGTTATGTTATTTTTTGTAATTGTGGTATTAGCTGTAAAATGCCGATTCGATAACATACAAATATAACTAATCATTTTAAACATTACATTTACATAAAACACAACGCAATTATTATTTATACAACAGTATTAGAAATCTTCTGAATGATTAATTATTTTTATTACTAAAATTAAAAATATTTTATTTTTAAATTTACGATCATTTACTTAAGTATTTTCACAAATTTATGTTGGAAACCTATGATAAAATCTTACTAAACTAGATCCCTTGCCAATACGAAAATCAAGTTTGATCTTCAGCAATTTTATTCTATTGATTGATTTCTTCATACTTTTGGAACTATGACGGAACATTTATAAATTATCGGACAGGTTCTGCGACAAACACTTCGGCACTTCGTCGATGCCCCATTTATGTGATAATGGAAAGCTATTACCAATGCACATTGTTGCGTTTTCGAATTTATTATATTACCAATGCAGAAATTCGTCAAATGTATCTGTTTATAATTCATCAAATTTACATTTTATGACGCACAAACTTTAATACTTATCATAATTCCATTTGAAATACAGTTTTGCCCCAGTGATATTAAGAGATTAAACAAAAAGTTAGTGCACCGTGTACAATTGCTGACCATTGCGTTTCAAAGCGTAAAAGGGTAATATGTAAAGTTCTGATTTCGTTTTAAAATACTACCAGAATAGTAACATGAATTAAATTTTTTAGTAGATATATTTAAATGATTTGTATTTTATTGTCATTATCTCGATAATTTGAATTTTTTATTCGATTTCAATTATTTGTTTCAAAATGATTTCTCAATGATTTTTTTTTCAAATTGAAAACACAAACATGGTAAGACAAGCAGCAAAAAATAACATTAATTAAAATTGGTTTTAGATAGCATTAACTGCTTCGTATTTTATTGTAATAATCTCAATAATTTGAATTTTTATTAAATTTAAATTTTTGTTTCAAAATAAATTTCCAATCGATGATTTTTTTTCAAATTGAAAACACAGGCATTATTAGAAATTAGTAGTGCTTCAACAGTAGGCACTGTCTCATATTAATAGAGTCTTAACTTTTCGAAAAATTAGTGTGGTAATCGAAAATGAGTTGTATTCAAGTTTTTAAGCGTACTATGCTCTATCCGAGGGGGAAAATTGTCGAAAAATTTGGAGGCACTTTTACATTCTTGTATACGAACGCATAGAGAAATATATGTAGAACAGCGTTATTTATGTGATATTGTGGAAAATCGATTTCCAGATTTGAACGGAAATACTCTTTTTGGGAGCACTTGGTGTCGAAAAAGTTTTTTTTTAAACGTTCGTTCGTTCCTCCGTCCGTCCGTCCGTCCGTCCGTCTGTCTGTGTCTGTCTGTCCGGTATATATGTACTAGCGCCTAAACCATGTGTAGGATTTTTTGCAAATTGAACAAAACCCCTGTCGATGTCTCCTGAGTTGAAGCTCTACGGAATGAAAAACATTCATTCATTTTTAGGAATACTTTGAGTGGGACTTTTTCGGGACGTACCCTTGGGACATTTTCAAAATTTTATGCAAAATGGCTCCAAATTTTGTCTTTAAATTTCTTGTAAGAATAGAGGAAACACACATATAAAGGTGCCATAGGTCTTTTTTTCACTGTTAACAGTGAATTTTCAAAAATTGTTAAAGTATGAAGTTTTTCAGTAATTTCTTACGATATTGAATATTAAAGATTGAGTTTTTCCTTTAAATGAAATTTGTTGTCCATAATTAGTTCTTTCTTAAAAACTTGCTCTTTGTTGTGAAAATTTCGTAGTTTTTACGCAATATTACGTGTATTTTGTGTAATTTTAAAAACAATTACAAAAACAAGTCGAAAACGGCCCCATAATTTTTCTTTAAACTTTCGGTAGGGATAGTGGTAAATGTGAAGAAGTTGTAAACGCCATATTGCTCTATTTTTTAAAATTATAAACACATTTTTTGACTTGACTGTACCGTTCTTAATATTTGCATTAGTGGCAATTTGTTCACATTATTATAGTTTGGAGTACAGGTGCTTTGAATAATATTATACAAAGTTTCCCACAAACTCGACAGTTTTCTGTGATAATGAGCTCGAAACATTTTCCCCATTTTCTCAAAAACGGCTACAATTATTTTCTACAAATTTTTTGTACGGAAAGTGTTAATTGCAATGTTTAAAAAGAAATAAAATTAATTTTGCTACATTCTTATGTTTTTTTTAAAGTTAACAGATTTTTTTTAATATCTCTCACACCGTTAATATGGACATTTTATTATTATTATTATTATTATTATTATTATTATTATTTCCAGCACATATTGAATTGCAATTGAATTGTTTACTTCAGAAACCCGTCAAACGCCAAAATAAAAAACACGCTTTAGCGACGGTTGCTTATTGTTAGGAGGATATTGTTCGGATTATTGTTCCAGGAGGATAGACACATCGTTTAGTGCATATTTATATGAAAAATATTAATTTGTCAACTACGTTAATAAAAAAATATTTTGAAATCTGAAAAATTGAGAAATTTTTTTCTCCAAATGAGGAATTTGGCGTTGGTTGGGTTTTTGGAATAAACGATTCAATTTGACAGACGCTTTCGTAAACGAATTAAGTTGTTTGTTGGAGAGAACAATGCACTGATTGGCCGTGTGTGTGTGTGTGACTGCCGCAGGTGACGGACGCCGGGTACGGCGCGGGCCCCGCGGCGGTGGCGGGCCCGTCCACGCCGCACGTCAGGCGCAAGCCAAAGGACTCGACGGACTCGAAGCGGGAGCGCAAGGCGGCCAAGACGCTCGCCATCATCACGGGCGCCTTCGTCGTGTGCTGGCTGCCCTTCTTCGTGATGGCCATCATGATGGCGCTGTGCGGCACGTCGTGCCACCTCAACGACCTGGTGGTGGCCGTCATCCTGTGGCTGGGCTACTTCAACTCCACCCTCAACCCCATCATCTACACCATCTTCAGCCCGGAGTTCCGGCACGCCTTCAAGCGCATCCTGTGCGGCCGACGCAGCGCGCGCCGCCGCAACCGCCACTTCGGCGTGCGCTACCTGCAGTGAGGGCGGCGTCGCCGGGCGCGCGGGGTCGCGCTCTGGTTCCAGCTGGGCGCTGCGCCCAGCCGCGCTGCCGCCTCCGCCGCCGCCGCCTCCTCCTCCGTCGTCCGCGAAGACCCCATCCCCGAGTAAGCGGGGGTGGGGGCGGATTGGGAGGGGTGGCGGTGGCGGCGGCGACGGCCGCTCGGCTTAGGAGACGACGAATTCGGAGCAGCCGGTTGAGGCCGGCGGGAGAGAGCGGTTGATCGCTGACCGGGGGACTACTCGGAAGTTTTGGAAAAGTTGCCGCCCGATTCGACGAGCGGCAATCTTCTGGAACATTCTAGTGGCCTCGGTGATAACAATTGGGCTTGAATAATGAGCCTTTCGCGGATAACCTTCCAGATTTGGTAATTTGTTTGTTTGAGAGACTACTTTTCGGGCACTTTCAAGTCACCTTTTTCAAAATCTATTTAATGTTTTTATCTTCTTCAATTTCTCTACTAAATACATGAGAACATATTGGTGAAAAAAAATGTATCATCTGTCACTTTTTGAACAAAAAAAACTTTCTAAGGTATTTAAAAATTGTGTTGAATATCTCTCTCTTCTTACCTTCTTTCAACTACTTCACATCACTGCTCCGAATTCTACTCTAGCCATCACGGTTAGACGTCTTTGAAGAATCACGGGGGGAGGCAACTGGCAATTCCCCCCCGTGGCTGGAACTATGATAGCACAACTCCGGACGCTCGGTAACTGCGCTCGCGCAGTATAATCGACCTCAACAGAGGGCGTGGCTTCTCTCACAGAACTCTCTCATGGAAGCGGCGCTGCCTCTCAACATTCGGGTGTACGGGTTACGAACTCATTGGGTGTCACGTGTTCGTTCGCCTCTGCGGCGGGCGCGCGCCTCCACGCTTCGGACCTCTTCAGCGTGGGCGCAGGGAGAGGGCACGTGCGACGATTTTAGCCCACGTAGTGTCAGTAGATACGCATCGATCGCGCAACTTCACATGGCGACCGCGCTGCGTACCCGCGACGAGGAAGACGGGGAAAGCGTGCGTCTGCTTTGCGGGTAGTAGGGGGTTTGGAGTTCCAGGGTTGACAAACCTGACCGCCAGAACGCATCCGCACTCTCGGTAATGAAGGGCATGGGAGAATCTTTTCACGGCCGCCGCTGCCAACGCGCTGCCGACGGCTCCGCCACTACCGTTGCTCCCAGTAGTGCCACTACCGCCAACACCACCACCGCCGGCACCTCCACCGCCCCCGGCAGCAACAGCTCTCATCCATTGAGCCCAACACAAAGAGCGTTCCCCGTTCCTCCCGATCGCTTCTCAAACAGTCGACCTATCAGCAATCAGCGGGGCGCCCACGCCCTCGCCCACGCCCATGCCCACACCCTCGCCCGTTAACGCGCGGCCTCGCCCTCGCTAATCACGGAGCCGCCCGGTAATTCAAACGCGCGCTCGCCCGCGTGCTCGTGCGGGCTTCGCAAGATTGTCTCGCGGGCGCCCTCTGCGCAGTACACAGCCCCGGGGGCAGTTTTCCGCTGTGGCTGCCGCTGCTGCGGATCCCTTGTTGGAGAATCATATGGTTCTTGATGATAATACACCGCGACTGCCTATATAAACGCTCCGAATGTTTGACTCGGGGGGAGACAACGGTCTCATAGATATCGATCGGTGTATTTGTTATGTTCATGACCCCATTATATTGAGATTTAGTAAAGGGTAGCCGTGCCGTTGGATACATACGAAGAGATAATGGATCTGCTCTGTTTTTGTAAAAACTATAGAGTATGTCATTCAGTGCTTTTGTCGTTCATATCGGAAAACTTTTTTTTTTAATCAAACGATTACCATTCACTTTATGACATTGCTTTCACGACAAAGCTCTCTAAATCCCCACAATGAATTCTTTTCATTGGTACTTTTGTGCAAATTGTCACAGTATCGGAATTATTCCTTTGTCATCCACAAAGTGGATAGCAACCCCCCCTCCCAAAATGGTGAAAATTCAGAAGCGTCCAGGGCTGAGTTTCGGGCGGTCGTTGGAAAAAAAATAGTCAAACATGTCGTTTGTATTGCAGTTTGCACACGTTGCAGGGAAAAGCAACGCGCGTTGGCAGCTCGAGACACAGCGATCGATGGACGGAGACGCCGAAGCGGACTCCGCCTCCGTCCCCGCCCCCCACCACCCCAACCCGACCGACCCCGCCCCACATCCGCTCCGTCACAGTCCTCGTTCCCGTCCCTTCCCCCACCCTGACGCCGTCGCCGCCCCCGCCCCGCCCCGTCTGCGCGCCCGCCTTCCAACGCAGAGCCACCACCCCTGTTTAACGAGCGCTAATGAAGAGACTTGCTAATGTCAGAACCGCGACTCACCCTTCCTTGTCGCTCCCAACCTATCACCACTCCCTTGACCGCCATTACCACAACGTCCTTTCGGTTACCGATGGATTCCTACGAGTGCATAATGACTGACGCAATCATGGCAATGTCAGAATCGGGACTCGCCTTTCCTTGTCGTTCCCTACGCCATCATGTCACCCTCCACCGCCATTACCACAACATCCTTCCGTTTGGTGGTGGATTCCTACGAGTGCATAATGGCTGGCGCGATCGTTCCTCGAGTGATAGCGGAGCCATCGGCAGCCGCTACTCAAGACGGACGCTCTCTTAAAGGTGGTAGGAGCTCCCTTAAAGGCTATAGGGGAGGGAGATGCAATGGATGTGTAGGAATGTCGATAAGGAGCCTGTGATAGGCAAACGAATGATTAGTATTATAAGGTCAGCTCACAGGAGCGCACAAATAAACGAGTAAAAGTAATTATATTGTCGGTTTATCCGCGCTGCTATCTCCATGTCAGCCACCCTCAAGTCTTTAACCAATAAGAGAGGAACCTCTCCTTACTGTTGGAATAGCATTAACCTTGAAGCAGTTCAGTGCCGTAGAATTATAGCAGGATGCTTTCAAACTCCTGAAATTGGGACTGGGTCGGGAGAAGGCGGATACAGAGGAAGGCACGTAATTCCAACCGGCAGCGTGAGAAAGTTAATATGCCCGGCGGAACGTTCGCTCATACAATACCGACTGCGGATCTCATTTTGGAGGTTCTAATTACGCGGTTTGCGAAACGGAACTCCGACCTAGTTGGTACGTAAGAATTTACACTCGAAAAGATCGTAAAGCTAAAAGACTGTTTCATCTCCGCTCCTCGTTTTAAGAGCGGCCGTCTTCATTGTTTGAAGGGGGTAATCTCTCTTTAGATTGTGAAGACCTTGACAGTTTCGGCGGGTAGTCATTGTTGGGAATTCATACATTTTACTTAACGTACCTGTATCATTTATATTTTGTTCATTTCTTGGAACCCAGGCATGAAACCATGTTTTTAGAAACTATTCATTTCTAAAATTATGTTACCAGTGACTTAGACTTTTCAGATATGCTCTCCTTCACGTGGATTAAAATACGAGAGTGTTTGCTTTTCTTCTTTGATTTCCACCTATTTGGTCACACCAAGCTATTGCTCACCGATCCTTCCAGGTCCTCACTATCAATGAAGAAATTCTATGTAATCAAATTTTAAATGACTTCATAAACAGCAACAACGAACGGAAGTGCCACTGTGTCATATTGAGTGCGAACCGCAACTGCGTGACGTCACCTCCAGTCTAGACTCAATGAAGTGACGCACCCGTGTTGTTGACTGCTCATTTACTGTAGGAAGCCGACAATCATTCGTGTTTGTGTCTTTTACTCTAGTGGTTTGGAAGAGTCTGGAACAGCACGATATCTGATGACGAATCGCCGATGAGCGAGCACCCAGCTGTGGTGACCGCGAGTGTCCATGGACAACAGGCACTTCGGGCGAGAACGTCTGTGTTTAACTGTGTGTAAATAGCGAGGATATATTTTTTATATATTCAGCGGGCTTCGTCAGCGTTTGGTTCGGCTTGTAACGTTTTTTGTAAGAGTTTAGGTCATATGAATGTAATTATTTTTCTCGACGTTGTTAATCGACTTCATGTGATAGCGCTGGGTGCTTCCGGTGGAGGGGTCGTCTCGGTTTGGCACGAGACGCGGCACGCTGGACGAATGGAAGAGACTGTTTTCTACGTCAAGATTGGAGGACGATGTATCGACTCGGTGGCAGCCTTCTCCCATGGAGGGGGCGAATGACCGGAAGCCGCCCAACAGCAGACTTCACCCGTGTCGTTAGTGTGACACAAAATGAAGCTCCGCCCCGACTTACGTTTGCGAAGCAATCACTGGTAATTGTTCCAACTACTCTCTGAGCAACTAACATATATACAGTTCATGAATATATTTATATTGTATAGTTCACGTGTACTTACTGTACTGTTTCGCGGCGTTTTTGTCTTTCTTTTCTATTTCTCTTCCACAGAACAATCGGAAGTGACTTCATACCAGAATGTTTCTATGTACATCTTTTCTGTTTTACTCCATGTTCCGTGCTCCAGCAACGGCTACTGTATACGAATTTATGGACGATACGGGTCTTAGTCTCTTTAACAGAGGAATTAGTTACTTGCCAAAGACTGCCTAAAGGCAGCGAATACTGTATGCATAAACAACAAGCCACTCGATAACATTCGCGTAGCTCGATTGTTTACGTTTTGAAAACAAATTTATGTATCAATAATTAATGTAAATTAATAGATGTTGAAACGTGGCAGCTGTGCGAGCACGGAAACCAAAAAGGAGGAACGCCTGAAGTCTCACACACGTCGTTGCAAAGCGTGGTGCATTTCCGGTGTGAAATCCCGGACGAAATCCCAAGCTCTCTTTTCTCTAGGCACTCTTCCCCTCCTTAGTTCAGAAAGTTACGTATTCAGATGGCTATTGTGCGTGACACAATGCGCCGCCAAATGTTCGACCAGAAACTTTCTCCGACGTTTTCTTCCCGCATTATCTCGCAAAGTCCACCTCTTTTTCTTCTGAAAGACGGCAAAGCGCCGCGTCCCAAACGGGAACACTTGTCTCTATTCAGCAACTCTGCGACAAACGCACAACTGCTTGCTACTTTTCTCTTTCAAGTTGTACAAGTTTTCCGCTCATTTCAAAACTTTTTACCAATGTTTCTCCTTTCGGAGATCCACGCGGAAATAATACCAAACCTAAACTTTAAACCGTGGATTACTGTAATTAAATGCGAAACAAATACCACTTCATATGCTACTGCACGCGCGGGTTTACACTCATTGAATATATGAAACTGGTAATACGTACAGGCTGCAAAAAAACAGTTCATCATGCGTTGATTCCTCATCCTCCCACGTCCAAACGTGCAGTTTATTAAAATATAACGTGCTCCGGCGTATAAGAACGATATTTGCTCGCTCACTTCGAGTAATATTCCGCTTTAATTGCCGGTGTGTCCCATTATGTTTCCCCCCACAAAAACACAGTGCGGCGGTTCAACGTCCTCTTCGGCAGAATTACCGCTCGGCCGTAACCAGACACCAACTTAAGAGGTAGCGGAGGCAGAGGGCAAACACGGACCCGTAAAAATCAAAACAACAACGCTACTAACCTCTCTGTTCGCCGCAGTGCTCGAATTAAAACTGCGTCACTCATAACGTCATACATACAGATTTAATAAGTTCGTTATGAGAGAGTGAGGCAGGGACGTAAAGCTGGCGGCTCCAGTACTAAACTGGGGCCCCGAGCCGAGTCGTAACTTCGTAGGCCGGCCGTGCAAAGTCCACGAAGCAGATTAAGCGTTCTGACGGATCTTCGCGAGAAAAAGTCGTTCCACTCTTCCTGAAAATAGAAATATTATCTCGGGCCGGATTTTCATAATGCGCGCACGCAGAGAAAATGCAGACGTCTATTGCAGGAGTCTTGTTTTTGCTTGCTTTATACACGAATTTAAAGAAATAAGTGTCATAAAAACCTGGACTTTAAAAAGGTACTATATTAATGCATAAAATCCGCCGAGTACCTTTCGAATTAAATTCTTCTGGGTGGGAAGGGGAACAATTTATTTTTCTGACGAGGCGACGTAAATAATGTACTTTTGGAAACTCGGGACTTAGATTAAAACGAAAATAAACACGACTACAATTAATGCATTTTTATAATGTAGTATTTCAGAGCCAAATTATATAATATTAGAATACTAATTCAATTTTTTGATTCTTAGAGTGATTTAAGATTCTAATGTTAAAAGTAACTGATCTATAAAGTAGAGTCTGAATATACAGAATCTGAATCCCTGCAAATATTGTAACAAAACACAAAAGTCTGATAAGAAGTCTGGTTATTGAGAACACTAAAGATTCTTCCATTTGTTATATCCTTGTTCGGGAACCAAACAACTGGAGTTCGATTCATCTCTATTCAAACGAACCACTTCAATAAAAATTTCGGAATAGTGAAGACATTATAAACATGTTACTGTCGTCTGTTAATGAAAAGTCGTAATGATGACAATTTGTTAAAATACATGCACCTCGAAGCACCAATTAGCATAAAATCCTGTTACTCTCCAGAGCGTGGGTTTGATCCTGGTACGTGAAATTTCGAAAAGGTGGAAAATATATTGCAACCATGACGTACTTGCATCATATACAAGATTCTTGGTTCAATTCCCGGCAAACTGAAAACCTCGGACAATTCTCATCCTAATCACATACCACATTTACTTACCACGAAACTCAAAAAATGTATAAATAGCACATAGATCGTGGTTATGACGTTTCCTGGAAGTAAACCTGGAAGTCAAAATGTACAGGCAAAACTAAAGAATAGGATAACCTAAAGAAAATTCTCAGAAATTTCAGCCAACCAATCAGTTAATCTCCAAGTGCCCGGACATTGCAAACAAAAAAAAAAACAATTTGTCGAAATGTGTGCTGTCAGCGTGAACATGGCCGCGTCGCACTCTGCGTCGCCGCATGTGAACGCGCAGCGAATGCTAGATCCCTTGCCGCGATCAACGCGCTGAAGCTTAGCTCGGGCGACATTGACATCATCGCATCGGCGCGCCCTCTGCCGGGCAATTATGCGAGCCAATCAGTGCGACCGCCGATAAAGCAGAGGCACGCTTTATCGGCTATAACCGTGACGCGGTTAAGTGGCGGGCCGAGCCATAACCGGCGCGCGTTCTCGCGTATTCCGCAATTCGGAAAGAGGGGTGGCGGCAGGACAAGGAGGAGGAGTGGGGGTGTGGATGGACGGGTCGACGAGAGTGGCGTGTCCCTGTGGCCAACCGTTGTCGCACGTCCAAAGCTCACGTTGCGACCTACAAGGTCGACTGAACTCTCACTAGAGAGATTGGTGGTCGGTCGTTAGTTAAACCCGCACAATTCCAGAGCAGAGAAGCACTTCGTAAATCGTGTTCAACTTGGGATCAATTAAATCATTACGTTTGTTCAATTAAATCGCTGACTAAAATAGTCTACTCTCCTAAAATATTATATTATAAAAAATATATAGCTTGCTTTAGATGTTTTGCAAAAACAATTTCTGGTACAAATTCCTTTACTGTAAGCGAACGATATGATGAAATATAGTGGGCCTGATTTACATTTTCTATACACATATTTAATTGGTTTATTTTTATTATTTTTGTAGAATATGTCTATCAGTTATTTTGAAAAGTATTTCAATTAATTTCAGATAGATTAATATTATTCAATACTGATTAGTTTTGATCCCAAGCATTTTTTGTTGATATTTCGCTGTTAAAGCTGTCAAGTTTTATTCAAAACATTCATCGAGAAATGTCACCATTTTATTGTTGATGATCAAACACGAAGACAGTGTTCGGGCTATCATTATACAGTGGGTTTGCAAAAGACTGAGATGCAGAATACAAGTGTTTACCTTACAGTTTGATGCAACAATTAACTCAGACACCAATTTCGAAGAAAGATCTACCAGCTGCTGTAACTTAATGATAGATCGTTCGTCAAAACTAAAGTAATCGTATCGATCGTATAAATCGAATCCTTAAAGCATAGTTCGTGTCCGATCGAAATATTTTACTTAGTAATTGTCAACATAGTTTCTAAATCAATCATATGTTGAATAATTGCAGTTTTTACGCAAATGAAAATTCAACAGTAACAATTAACAATTAAATGAAACTGTTTTATTATGTTATTTCAATTACATTGGATATTACAAATAAACACGTAATAAATTAAATGAATACAAAATAGAAAATTAGCCTTCGACAAAATATTCCAGAATTCATTGAAAAGCCTAAGCTTTGTCTTGATCAGAAGAGGAAATAACACAATCTACTTATCTCGCTGTCGAATTCACGAGGTTGCCATTTCGTTTGCATGTTACAGACTTCGTTAAATGCCCTCTATTGCGGACATAAAGTTTATTTTTCGCTCAGCAATCCACTTTCTGGGACTTAATGGAAAGCGCCGTCAAACGACAAAAATTCAATTTTAAGATTTAGAAATTCATTTCAGTTATTCATAAGACAGCTCATTAAACACGAAAGTTTAACAATTTTACTAAGTTACGAGTGGAGAGATGTTAATTTTTGACGAAGTTCTGTCACTTTAATCCACTCCCAACGGCATTTCCATCTCCATTCCTCTCTTCAATTTCGTAAACTCGTGATAGTCGGTATTTGTTCAGAATTTATGAGTACATAGAAACATTGACGACATGTATGAAGTCATTTTCTGCGCAAATTTTAAGTGAATATTGAAACATGGTCTATTTCATAAATTTTATAATTTCTTACTCCTAGAGTCGTTACTATGTCTAATCATAAGATATTTTCATTTCTAAAAAAAAAGAGACTGAGCAAAATGTACAAGGGTAGAAAAAATGTAATATTTAATGTGAGAAAGTCACGATGCAAAATACATTCCCTGGGAAGAGCAACAAGTAGCAACGAGTTACTTTACTTCTATGAAGCAGCACTTGTACTAGTTGCTCGTTCCACGGATCTCAACAAGAAGCTGGTCTTGGGTCAAAACAACTCTAGGAGCAAACTTCACTTCAACAGTTACAGAGTGTCAACTATCTTCCCGATTATTTGTGATGCGCCACGGAGATTCGAACCCGCAACCCCACGCCCTACCGCCCCCGGCCTCCCGCGCCCGCTTTTCTGAGCCCTACGCAGGCGCGGGGTCCGCGGAGCGGTGCCTGCCCCCCTATGCCCCCCTAAAACAAGTTTGGAACACCCCTTGGCCGCCACGTTCACATAACAGAAGAATGTAGCCACCACGTGGGTTCCGAAACGGACATTTCTCCCAACCCTCTTCCCATCGCCCTTTTCGCCGTCGCTGTTGCTACCACTGTGTTTAAAATGTTTCAAAATACAAAAATAAAATATTTTTCTATTCAACAGTGACCAATAACGTAGAACCTCCGGTCTCGTTTCACATGATCTGTATACTTTTGAAACAAAAACTGTTTGTAATGTTTTTCTAACCTGCAGTTGAATATCAGTATCCCATCTGTCGTAATGTGCCGAAAGAGACTTGTTGTTGCCTCCCCACCAACCGCCCCAGCTTGCCTCACGCCCGCGCTAACGTTCCTTCCTCCTCCGCCGTCCCGCGACCTCGTCTCCTACGAACTGTTTTTGTATATACGTGCGTTATTGTATGAACATATCTGTGTTTTTCAAATCTCTCTGTTTATACTCCAGATGTGTATAGTTAGGCAGGTAATTCTAGGCCTAAATGTTTTGTATGCGCGGGCCTATGTAGTTATGTTTGTATAAACTTGCCCTGTACATCGACGTGTAAATTTGCAGAATTTGTGTATAAATGCAGTTCCCGAATACATACAGAATACTTCTCTATGCCACTGTGCTCGAGAGATTTATTTCTTATTCCTGAAAAATGTAACCACTTCCTTTTGTCCTTTATTAAAGCAATTAGAAATGAGCAGTAAAATGAAATCGCTTACTCGAAAGTATCTGTACATTCAATTACGAATACGTAATATATTGGAGGAATGGAATGAAAACTCGCAATGGATTATAAGAGTACTGTATTTGTTGTAGTTCGTTTCAAAAAGTAATGAATTTACTTCAATTTATTAATATTATTTAGATATAAAGAAATTTCTTAATTTTTAATTTACACACATGTTCATTAAAAATTATAATTAGAGTAAAGACTGAAAACGATAAATTCAATTACAAAAATTATTTGTTTGTCAAGAATATATTACTTCTAATTGAATTATATTTTAGCGTCAGTTGATAGATTATCATGAAGTACGACTGTGAAAGAAAATATAAATGTTTCGAGGTTTGATTTTAAGTAAATGTATCATTTTATCATTAACTGTGTACACAATATTCACTTACTACTATATCAAATAGTTAGTAGTAAGATGATGTAACGAAAGTAGAAACTGCAGTGTGTCTTCCGAAGAAAGTAGTTGGAAAAAGGTAAGTACTATTTTGGAAATATTAAACATAGTGAAATAAACGGTATACAAAACCGAGCAAAACATGAACAGAATTCAAAAGTATAAGCACAAATTCATCACTAACAGGAGAATTGGTATGACCTAAAATTGAAGAAACCATTTCGACCTATAAATTCATAAAAATATATGTAACTTATAAAATACAAAACATGTCACTCACAAAAGAAATACACAGTATACTTTAAAAACGTTCGTCAGGTGTCTGAGACTTTAAATGTAGAACACTTCAGACTACACACCAGTTCTTGACGTGCAAGCGGACTCTGCGTTCCATCAATTTCATATTTTTAATGAAATTATAGAGGATATTAAAGAACAGGCTTGGAACACAAAACATACACTAATCAGAAAAGAAATCCCCCCTTGTCGTTCGTTACAGTAGGTGATGCACGTTCTTTGGCAAAGTGTTGCGCAGTTCGTCCCATGAACTCTAAGGGCCGCGCGAACGACCAACATTTCGCTGGCGTTTCTCCTCCCCCCCCCCCCCACGGTAACATGATATAACGAGATGGTTTAATAATATTTTTTATTATTTTTCTGATGAATATTGGTCCTAAAAAAATGTTCCTGGATTTGTTTGTTGTCTGCATGTGAACTCCAGAAAATGAATTTTAAAAACTTCACTCTTGACTTACTAGAACAAGAGTTATAGTGTAAACAAGATGTACTGTTCCTAATAAACTACGCTGTACACACTTCCAAAATATTTTTACAAGGCATACACAAAGGAGTGGACTCAAAAAGTTATTCAAAATGGAGAACAATTTCAGTTCGACCTTCGACCACCTCCCTTCTATATAAACATTTATTGAAATATAAATAGTAGTTTTGGTAGAGTTTCTCATTTTCTTATTTCTTCTCATAATTTTTATGAACTAAAATCTACCAAGGATGTTTCAATATATTTCTCATATTATTAAAGATCTAACATTTGGCATTTTAAAGTCTCTAGACCCATCTACAGAGGAGGTAATGATTGATTTGAATACTTTGTAGTGAGAAGCGGTTAATCTTAAATCAGTGATGTCTCTTACTGGTGACAATGGCACGTTTTATGGCATCCATGAGCTTCTCAGAGCAACTAGCGTCGGAAAGGAGACTAATATAAACCCTGCCGTTTTATGATAGTGATGGTGTCAAAATTTGTAGCAGGGTTTCCGAGATTTACAATATTTTTAACCAGATTGGGTGCGAAACGTTCCTCTCTGAAAATATTGGCACACATGCAAACTGTTTAGTGTGTAATCAATTACTTCAAATAAAATGTATGACACAGAAACACTTAGGAATGAAACATAAGATTGATGTGAAAAACTTTGTTGATGAAGAAATATCATTTACTAAGGTGTGAGTCAACAAATGTTCAATGTAAGCAAAAACGTTAATAAAAAATAACAAAAATGTTCTTAAATTTATCCTATCGAAATTCCCTAAATCGTATTTATCATGAGAAGCGTAAAAGATATTCAGGGCGACTTTAATTACTTAGTGTTCTCTTTGTGCGATGTGATCAACTGCGTAGAAGGGTGATTTAGTCGCCGCTACCTAGCCACGGACCCAGCTGGTGGCATCGACCTAGACATCCACTGCTTTAAATTGAAGTCCCCGAAGAGATTCATTCAGCCAGAGGTAACTTGAGATTGTTCTCTAGCTAATCTAGGCGATGTACGTCGAGCTGTGCCGCCGACGTTTCTACTATGTACGTGGTCTTTCCTCAAGGCAATTCAGCCGAAACGTCGACATTCACATCCTTCGACCAAGGCGGTCATCCGGACATGAGGAACATTTTACAAAAATTAATCTCAATGACCTGCCGGCCTCGCAGCCTGTGAACCGTTGCAGATTACTGAGATGCGGTTTTCACTAAAACTACTATCATGCAAGGGGCACATATGTTCATGCATAATATTATTCTATTGCATTTTTTGCAGAGATATTGACCCGACTTCGATATTTTTAAATGGAACCTATAGATTTTTTTAGCTCATTATAACAAGCGTGAAGAGACGAGATTCATAATTGTGCATATACGCCATGTGGTACATAACAAAATTTTCGAGAAATTAAGAGTTTAAAAGACGCACGCCGAACTGCCTAGTTTCCGTAATCTGAACGAGAAATTCCGGGTATATGCCTGGCGAGCAGGACATTCCCCTTCCATTGCGTCGAATCCTGCGGTAATTATATAGTTTGAAGCAATGTGCAAAGAAGCTCACGAAACCCGATTGCCTTCTTCTAGACTACACCAAATTTCAGTCCTTGGCAGGACAATGCTATATCACCCATAGCCACTGTTCTGAGCAAATCTGATACGCCACAGGTATTATTTTTTATTATTAAAATACTTACAGTATTTGAGAAAGCATTTGAATTATAACCAAGAGAAAGCAATAGGGAAGATTTTAGATGAAAGTTGGTCGATGTATGCTCTGCAATACAAAATGGCAATTGAATAAATTATGCAATGAAGCCATGGATGTGCCCCTTCTGCATAACGTAGTTTTTAGTGAACCGCCGGCATGCTCAGGCAGTATTTCTGCAACGGGTCAGGAGAAATTTGAACGGACATCTGTGAGT
>BOPP01000116.1:3164119-3193022 GCA_017312745.1 Gryllus bimaculatus
ATCTGCGCGCGCCTATCAGTTACGACGCGATCGGTTGTCGTAACGGCGACTAGAAGAAGCGGGGAAGGGGGGCACGGAAGCTACAAAACGGTAGACCGCGCGAAGTGACTTTGGCAGTGTGTGTTCACTCTAGGATGAATATAGCATTTACACCTACTGTTACAGCAGATCGCAGGGTTTTCATTTCCCAGTAATAATTTGGGTTCACTAATGAATATAACGAGATGGTTTAATAATATTTTTTATTATTTTTCTGATGAATATTGGTCCTAAAAAATGTTCCCTGGATTTGTTTGTTGTCTGCATGTGACTCCAGAAAATGAATTTTAAAAACTTCACTCTTGACTTTACCTAGTAACAGATTATAGTGTAAACAAGATGTACTGTTCTAATAACTACGCCTGTACACCACTTCCAAAATATTTTTACAGGGGCATACACAAAGGAGTGGACTCAAAAAGTTATTCAAAATGGAGAAACAATTTCAGTTCGACCCTTCGACACCTCCCTTCTAATATAAACATTTATGAAATATAAACTAGTAGTTTTGGTAGAAGTTTTCTCATTTTTATTTCTTCTCATAATTTTTTAGTGAACTAAAATCACCAAGGATGTTTCAATAATCATTTCTCATATAATATTAAAAGATCTAACATTTGGCATTTTAAAGTCTCTAGACATCTACAGAGGAGGTTAGATGATTATTGAATACTTGTAGTGAGAAGCGGTTAATCTTTAAATCAGTGATGTCTCTTACTGGTGACAATGGCACGTTTTATGGCTGCCATGAGCTTCTCAGAGCAACTAGCGTCGGAAAGGAGACTATATAATAACCCTGCCGTTTTATGATAGTGATGGTGTCAAAATTTGTAGCAGGGTTTCCGAGATTTACAATATTTTTAACCAGATTGGGTGGAAACGTTCCTCTCTGAAAATATTGCACAACATGCAAACTGTTTAGTGTGTTAATCAATTACTTCAAATAAAATGTATGACACCAGAAAACACAACTTCATTGCTCAGATGCGTGTTCATCCATCTCTCGTGAGGTGGGCCACACGGTATTATGTCCTGTTTCATTTCTTCACAGATGTTTACAATGCTGTTTAGCCAGAATGTTTAGCTTTAAAGGAAAGAAAAGGAAAGTTTATTTACCCTAATGGCATTATCAGCGTATATTTCATTCAAAAATGAATTAAAATATGTACTCAGGGAAGTCGTTTTTCTGCCATTTGTATAAAACATATCAATTTTCATTCTAAAAATGTATCTCGAAATTTTGTTTGCCACAGCCTTATTATCAAATCCACAATACTTAAATAAATATGATAACCCGTCTTACTGATGATTCTGTTACACTGATAAATATTTGTTATGTCATAAGGTATTTATATTATTATTTTGTTTCTATGTCTCAATCATGGTAACGAAAAACAGAAATTATTTAAAAATGTAAAATGTCTCTAAAATAGCCAACACGATGTTTGAGTAATGTTGCCAACTTTACCACACAATTAATTACTAAACGATTTATAGATTATTTCTAGAAAAATAAAATATCGCATGGCGCATAGAAATATTGCATGACGCATAGTACTTTATACCTAAAACGTTCAAGGCAGCAGGCCAGTTAAATGAACTACAAACTAAATGTCCAATTACAAATCCTTTCAATCTTACAAAAATAAAACGAAGATCATTTGAAGTAAAATAATTAAATTTCATAAGATATTGAAGAGTCGTATGAACATTTTAAATGAAAATAAATATACTGTAAGGATTTACGTTTTAATGCAATAAAAATTAAAGGAGCCGCGTCCGACATTTATCTGGCTAAATTAAAAGAAAAGTTTGGAAACGGATGCACCACTGCAATATTATTTTTTGATGTTCTTCTTCACCAACACAGAAACTTGAAGATGTTGTGTTTCACAAGAGTGTGTTATTTGTAATGATTGCTAGTCCACTACTGCAATAGTGGTACTTACAATAAGGCACTTCACGCTCTGCAAAAAAACTCTCATCTTAGAGCAGTTCTGCTGCACGGCAGTGCTGCTCTCCAAATGAATGGATGAAAACCAGAACGGTGTGACATTTTATAAATTCTGAGAAAAACCTGTTTAGTTTAGGCTATATTTCAGTGGCAATGTATATGGAATTAATGAACAATTGACATTCCGTGATTTTAATGATGAAATAAAGCACCATCACTTTACAGTGATTTTGACTTTAATAAACACATTTCTCAAAATTGATAAAATGTCACTTATACCGTTCGATTTTCACCCATTCAAATTTATTCCGCTGTTGGTGTACTCAAGGTCCAGGATGCGCGCAGACACTCAGGTCCATTGATTGATGGATTAAATTGATTTGTGATAAAAGAAGAGCTAACGGCTAAGCTTATTTGACCCGAAAATTAATGCTTGTTTTGAATGCTGGAGTTGATGGTGATCTTCCTCTGCTGGCTAGCTAAATCCTGCGCCGACCTACGTCAGCATGTGGGGATTTTCCCTAACCAGGTATCTCCCACTAGGGTGGCACCGCTCCATCTGGAACAAGCTCTAAGCTCCCAACTTGAGTCCCGACATGTGTGGCAGTGTTTAGAATATGAGTATAAGATGTGTAAGGGGTGAGGAGAAAGGGCACAGAAGAGAAATGAACGATCGCGTGCGGTCCGTGGCCCGTTTGGGAGGGTACTGCTCCAGCATTCGCCTGGTGTTGACGGGACAAACCACGAAGAACTACCTATTACTACAATTCTTCCGAGGTATGAATAACACAATTATCCAGTACTGTCCTGTCGCAATTTAATATGTCAAATTAAATGTCAATATGAACAGGAAATTTAATTTATGATTTATCTGCCAATGAAATTATTAAGATTCTCTTTGAATATTTTACAAAATTCACGCATAATAACTGGCATCGTGAATGCCAGATAAATTCTATTACATTAACATTAATATTTGCATACATTTACTTTATTAAGAAATTGTGTTATTTCATTACTTATTAAAACATTTACTGCCTGTTCTTACAATGTACACACATTTTTCAGACTTGCTACATGGAATATGCAAATTGATTCATGTTTTAGCCTGAAATCAATTTCGTGGAAGCTGGTTTTTAAAGAAAAATAATTTAAATTGTAGCGTGGCCCGTACAAAATGTGGCATGGCCATTGGAATTTGCTCTTTATTACGCGATATGATCTATCGATTATTCTCATAGGGCAAAAAGTTATTAAAGCAGAAAATTTCCAGCAAAATTTTCGAGTCTCATTTGCTCAATTTAGTACCAATTGTGTAACCTCGAAGGCGGAATAGTAAGGTAAAAATTCTATAGTGTGATCGTTTGATTAACGTAACTAATGCTTTTGTTAAAATATAACCTTAAAGTTAGCTCATTTTTATTTCCTAATTCATCGCTTTAATTGTGGCACCAATATCACACAAGTATCTCTTCACTTATGCTAGACATTTATAGCTACAAACTTTTGCGATATTTCATCCGAAATGTTGACAGTTATTATGAATGCTGACGAATTGTTCAGATTATGTGTCAATTATAATAACGATGTAATTTTCTTTAATCTCCCCTACATAATTTTTTCAGTGCATGCAATCTAGGGCTGAAATCGAGCTATGTAGCTAGAGACGAAAATCCTGCCACAGTCAGAACTCGCAACGTATGACCTCCCGGTCATAGACTCTACTGTGTCATCACTTGATACCCCTTAATTTCTCGGCTATCGGGGAGACTCCACGTCGTTGACTGGGAGGCCGACGTTTCGCCTGATACGTCGCAGGCTTCCTCAGGGCAATAGCCAACATCACTGCCCTCGGGAAGCTTGCGACATGTCAGGCGAAACGTCGGCCTCCCAGCCAACGACGCGGCGTCTCCCGGATAGCCGAGAATTTATGGGTTCGAGCCGCGGAAGCTTACGTGTACACTTGATACCCATTGCCGGTCCCAGGTCCAATCGCCCCCCCCCAGGATGATGGCTTGGGGCTATCCAGCACCACAGCGCCACACCACCTGCGGCCCGTGACCTTGCTCGTCCGCTCCTCTCTCCCCCCGCCGGGCAATAAAAGCACGCGTATGCATACGCACGCTTCCGCACGCCGCCACACGTGTAGCGGCGCTCACGCTCGCCGCTCTCGGGAAAGGTCACGCACGCGCCGTGCCCTCCCCTCGCCCCCGGGCGGCGATTGCAACGACAATAAAAACGGTTGCACGTGCTGGGGAAGGCGCGGGCAGGTGCGGCCCCCATTTCAATATTCGACGGGGCTCTTTCCCGACCCTTTACGTTCGCAGATGCGCTTCAAAAGATGCTTCGCAACAGCAACGAATGATTTTATTAGAGGTTTGAGAGCCAGTTTAAGGTGTAAAAGGTGATGTTTATTGCTCGAAAGAAACTGTATCGGAACGATTAAAGAAAATTGCATCTTTATTATAATTGACACATAATCTGAATAATTCGTAAGCATTCATAATGACTTCCAACATTTGGAATCGATTATCGCAGAAGTTTATAGCTATAAATGTCTAGCATAAGTGAGAAGACACGTGTTTGATATTTGTGCCACAATTAAAGCGAAGAATTAGAAAATAAAAATGATATTACTTTAAGGTACTATTTTAACATAAACTTTAGTTACGTCAATCAAACGATCATACTATAGAATTTTTACCTCACTATTCCACCTTCGAGGTAACACAATCGGTACTGAATTAAGCAAATGAGACTCGAAAATGTTGCTGGAAATTTTCACTCACTTTAATCACTTTTTTTTGCTCTATAAGAATAATCGATAGTTCATAACCCGTAATAAAGACCAAACTCCAATGGCCATGCCACATTTTTACGGACAATTTAAATTATTTTTCGTTAAAAACGAGCTTCCACGTAATTTATTTCAGACTAAAACATGAATCAATTTGCATATTCCGTGTAGCAAGTCAGAACGTTCCAAAAATTCGTGAAGCATTGTCGTTCGAAGAACAGGCAGGAAATGGTTTAAAAGTAATGAAATAACACATTGTTCTGAATAGAGTAAAGTAAATGTCTGCTAGTAATATTGATGAAATAAAACTTTTCTGCCAGTTATTATGCAGGAATATTGTAAAATCTGCAAAGAGAAACATAATAATTTCATTAATAGATAAATCATAATTAAAAATACCTGTTCATAATGACATTTAATTTGACATCTTTATATTGCAACAAAAGAGAGCTAGATAATTGTGTTATTCATATCTCGGAAGAATTTAAGTAAAATTTTATTACATCCAAAGGAATTACATCAATTATTACTTTTATAAAAATGCCTTTTTTTGTAAATGTATATGGTACGTATAGCTGCATGTTGCTGCAATAATAGGAAAGAAGAATGTCTACAATATAATAGACGGTAGAAGAAAATTATAATGTAAGTACCAACTTTTTAATAACTGTAAATACTACTGAACCTCATACCTTATATCAGGTATGAAAAGACATTAAAAAATGTAATCGCACATACTTCTGCAAGATAAATATCATGATTTTGAAATTATTTAAAATAGAATACACCTAAATTCATTTAGATTTCTGTGGGGAAAACTCTATTGTTATCTATTGTCAGAGCAGTATAAAAAACAATTATATTGTCCTAGCAATAAAATAAGTAGTGATTATAAAAGCATTTGCAATATGCGTTTATTCAATGAACGCCCAAGAATGATTTGTTGCATAATTCATTGGACTCTACATCTATGAATATTCCTGTTGAATACATTGTGCTATTCTTATCTATTATTTTTATATTTTATTAAGTCGGAAACTAAAGAAAAATTAGACATAGAAATTCAACGTATAAAATATTCTTAATGAGGAGCTGCAAAAAAGGATTGAATTGAAAAGGGCACTAGAAGAAATAAGAGAAAACAGACCAAATTGAATGCAAATACGACACAAAACCAAGAAAACGGGGATTCAGTTGTGCATTAGTGTGGCCGCAGGAATGATAACACAGCAAATCCACACACCGGGGGAGGGGCGGAGATAAAGGCCGGGGCTGCATCAAGAGGCATGGGAGGGGAGCGTGAAGCTGGGTGAGGAGAGGTGGGGCGGGGCAACGGGCCAGGGCCGGGGAGTCAGAAGCAGATTAGGAAGAACAAGGGCGAGGCAGAGTGAGGGAACAGATCTGGGGATGCAGCATGTGGAGTGGTGGGTGTGGCGGGGGCAGGACAGGACTAGGGTCCAGGACCAGATGCAGAAGCAAACGTGGGAGGCGAGGCATGGGCCAGGACTATGGCTAGGGTCGGGAATGCAGCAGTAGGTGTGGAAGGAGCGGGGTGAGATATGCAGGACAACGAGGGTGGAGAAATACATATTGGAGAGGTGGGGCAGGGAGGGGATAGACGTTAGGGTCAGATACACAAACAAACGTGGGAGGGGAGACGGAGGCACGGCGAGGTGTCAGGGTCGAGAATGAAGCAGGTGGCGTAGAAAGGGCAGAGCGGGGGCTGCAGTGCAAAGGACCGGGGTCAGGGATGCAGAAGCAGGTATGGTAGTGACGGGGCGGGCAGGAGATAGGCGCCATCGCCGGATGCGAAAGCAAACTAGGAGGAGAGGGGCGGGGCGGGGCAGGGGTCAGGGGGGATGCAGGAAGCAGGTATGGAAGAGGCCACGGGGGAAAAGGAATGAGCGTCAGAAGGAGCGGATGGCAGAATAGGATGTAGGAAGGAGAGCGGGCTAGAGCTGGCCTAGTGGTCACGTTCGAGATTGCGCGGAAGTGTGGAGAAGGGCAGGATTGAGAAGGCGGGCCAGGGCGGGGAAGCAGACGGAGGTAGGTATAGGATCGAGCGGGGACGTTAGAGCAGGTTTGGAGGGCGGGCAGGAATAGGGTTCATGCGTAGGGATGCAATAGAGTGCGTAGGCGGGGCGGCCGGTGGATGGCAGGCACAGAGACATCGGATAACACAAGCACGCGTGGCAGGCGGGCTGGAGTAGGGTCGCGGGCAGGGGATGCATCGTCTGCGTGGGAGATGAAGCGAAGAGGCGGGGGTGAGGACGGTGCTTGGGCGGAGCGGTCTTGGTATGGCGACTGGGGAATATTTATTCGCGTGCCAATGCGCCGCCCGGGGACCGAAGCAGCTGCGTGCGCTTCGCTTCCATTTTGCGGCATTCTTTTTCCGCATCACGGCCGCCCTGCCCCCACCCCGCCTCCTCCCTACGCTTGGACTTCTTGTCGCCACTTCCCTCGCTCGGGCTGTACTTGCGAACTTTCACGTTTACTCTTTTCTTCACGAGTCAGATATGTTTACTTTTCTTGTGCTTCTACAGCTCAAGTCCGATATTAATGCTAATTCGCTGAATTTAGACATATCGCACATATGGAATCTCTAAGAATATCCGTGAACGGAGTAATTTAGTGTCATCAATCCGGATAATGTATTCACTACCGTAGGGCGATGATTAAATAAATATTCTATAAGTAAGGTTGAATGAAAGTCTCGCTGCGACGCGGTTGAGTCGGGCCGTTACTTGCGAATTTCGACGTTTAACTCTTTTCTTTCCGAGTCAGATTTGTTAGTCTTTTTGTGCTTCTTACAGCTCAATTCCGATATAATGCTAATTCGTTAATTAGACATATCGGCACAATATGGAGGATCTTAAGAATATCCGTGAAGCGGATAATTAGTGTCATCATCTCGATAAGTTGCACTAGCTAGGGCGTGATTAAAATAACATGTATTCTAAGTAACAGGTCCGAATGAAAGTCCCTCGCTGCGCCGGTTGAGGCGGGCGTTACTTGCCAACTTTCAAGTTTAATCTTTTCACTTCCCGAGTCAGATGTTTAGCTCTTTTGTGCTTCTTAAGCTCAAGTCCATATAATGCTAATTCGTGCAATTAAGACTCATAATCCACGAATATGGAGGAATCTCTAAGAATATCGTGAAGGATAATTTAAGGTCATCATCCGGGGATAATGTTGTCTACTAGTCCGTAGGGGATGATTACATGATTATCTAAAGTAGGTCGAATGAAAATCGTCTTATGAGTTCTTGAGAAATATTTGTGAAATTAATTGCTGGACGTTCACGATTGTTTTATTCAAATTGGGAAGGTGAAAGACTATATTCTCATCATCCAAACTTCCAAATGTTTAGCGATACTTCAAGTCAGGTTATGTTATATCCGAGTCAGGTTATGTGAAATCTCGGACTAACGCCCTCGGGTCGCAACATTCAAACTTCGAGCAAAAAAGTCTTTCTTTCTGTTCTTGTGACGAACTATTTTAGAGAGCTACTACCAAATTCCGTTGTTTTAAGACTTGCACGACGTGCTAAAAGTTAAATTTTTAGCATTAGTGCTAAAAGTAAGACAATGGTCAAGTGTCCAGTTAAATTTGTGAGTGCAATAAACTAAACAAAATAATTTCGTCTGACCGAATGAGCTACAACTGACCTTAATGTACTTATAACATAAAGCGATTTGTACACTTGAATAAAAATAAAAGAAAAGTCATTAAGGCTGCCTTAAACATAGTGTATGGCACATGTGGTAAAAGTGATTTTATTTTACTTGTTAGATTTTGTCACTCGGTCTTTTGCCCTCTTGTCGCAACATTTCCTACTCGCAAAATAAAATGATGCTTTACCACTTGTATCACAAATAAGTTATTAGCACTATGATGTTTGGAAAATTTATAAACAGTTTTTTTCTATTTCATCCCCTACGTCTCTGTCGCTTTTTAAATCCCAAAGAAAATCTCCTAGGAATTTATTTCCATAAAAATAGTTTTAAAGAACAATTGTTAGTGAATAACACTAACAATGTCAATGCCTCATCATTCTAGATAAATAGATTGATGAGCCGAGATTAGATCGGTTGCAGAACGAAAATTCGGAGTCACATCAATTTAATATGTAATTTTTAGTAAAGGTTTTTTTTAAGAAGACTCTCTCTTTTTTGCAAAATTTAACATAATGTTTAATTAGAAAAACCAAAGGTTTTGATCTGCTTGACACTAAATTAATGAAAAGGAAGTAGAACATAATTTACTGTTACCAGAATACAAATGAAATTATCATTTTTCTTACTAAAATGTCATAATATACTTAAACTCATTGGCGGAAACCTTACTCCAGCACTGAGACGATTCGAATATATTTCCAAAGAGTTCTATTTTCAAAAGACAATCCCACATCGATGGTGTTATTTCTTAAAAGTCAATGGAAGGTTGAAAGGAAAGGGGAAATATGGATTGATGGATTGACGTAATTCAATACTCCGCGATTCTCTCCGACGTCACGGCACGAGCACTTCGAAATTAACTTCGAAAAAGTGGAACTTCCTTTTCCCTACAGAAACCTTCCACATGCAGTGAATCTATATTCCCAGAATTTTCATCTTCGGATGTAATATAGTGTTATCTTTCTACGCTCCAATCCCCTGGGAAGGTTCCCATGTAAAGCACTCCCTTTTAAGCATGAATACATGAAGTTGCGACACAAGAACTCTTACGAAAGTAATCTTAGTTTGTAAAGAAACTTTGCATTAGGAGTTTGCTTTTCGGAAATGAGTGTAGAAATAATAAAGGCTTTCGTATGTTCTTTGACGTGTACTAACTTTAAATGAAAGTCTAAAACGTATAATCATATATTTATTAAATATTTTCCTTATACAATTATTTATTTATTTTTAAAGAATGCATATCATTTGAAGTCACAACATTGTTACAAAAGATTTTTGTACAAGTGTGTAGATACAAGAGAATATTTTAGAATTGCCATACCAATTTTGTAAATGACATTTTCAATGTCACAAAAATTTACGTCATAAATGTATTTATTAGACACCATTTACTTATTGTTCTAACAAGAACAGATTGTAAAGTATGCAGAAAATAAAATAAAAAGTGTGTTGATATTAACAAGTACATAAGTCCACTTTCCCCCCATAAGTTTATTGATCATAAACGGATGTTTTGTGAACTGTTTCAGCCAAAAAGCCTTCTTGTGTACCAAACAGATCTATTTGTGAATTATTCTCGTTTAGCGTTGGAAACGGAATAGGTGTCTTTTCACAAAAAAACAATGGAGCTAACATATATTCTTCAGTATTACATCGTAACGCAATTTACATATCAAGAAGTTTTAGCGCCAGGCGGAGAGATATCCTTAAAATCTATTAATCACCTGACTAACGCCTTTATAGTGCCGTAATGTAAAACGTTTAGAAGAGTTTTCGCAATTGCAACATTGCCTTATGCATTGTAACAAGGGAAGCATTGCAAGCGTTGAACAAAAAAGTTGCATAATTTATCCAAGAATGTAGGCTAGTGGTGAGACACTTAAAACACGTTACGAGTCCACAGAGTAACAAATATACATTGTGTATGAATTTTTAGATTTTGTGGCCCTCCGTGTTGAGTATGCAGTCAGGAATTTTGAATCGGCCTTCCTTGAAAATATGGGAAATGTCTTAAAACAGTGTTCGTTATGGTCATAAGACATAACTTTTCCCGAAGACAAGATTTGAACTTCTTTTTCTCGAATTTCTTTCCTGCCACCTCTCCAACATATCCCATTAATTCTTGCCAGCGTTGTGGAGTTGGTATGGAATAATTGTAACTGCCTAACATACGAGAATCGGTTTATCAGCGTCGGAAAAATCCAACTCTTCCTGTTTTTAGGCAGCCATTTTGCCGTTTGTAAGGTAACCGTAGAGTCTCCAACAGGCGTGCACTATTTATAAAGGTATAATGTCGTACCTTAGAGACAGGTAGGACGTTATGACTTCAAGATCCGTCACGTGACTGTTAGTAAACACCGCAATCTTACGCGTGGCGCTAAAACTCCCTAATACTTGTCTCTAGGACTTTAAATAGGATTTTTTTCTGAAGTATCTGATATTTTATGAGAGATTGTAACTACTAATAAATTATTTTCAACTGCAAATGAACTCAATTTTTCTCCTTTTATGTTTCTAGAGGTCGATATCGAGAATAAACATACAACTACGATGTATTTTCTGTGCAAAACATTATTACTACAAGCGTTAACCCATTGTGAACCTAAAGCGTACAATATATAAAAGAAATGTAAAAGTGGAAGGAAGTTGTTGATGAATTTCTAAAAGTAAATTTGAACTTAAACAGTTGTGAACGATGTTACATATTTACAAAACTGCGTTGCTTTATGTGGCGTTATGAAAGTTGATGGTTTTTGAAGATATGTCACCGTTTAGCCGCAGTCGCATGTTGACCCGATTGTCCCGGGGAGCCGGAGAGGGGGGAGGCTCACGAAGGCGTCGTACTTCGACTTCATGTTGTTGTAAATTACTTACTCGTATTATATGAATTTAATGTAAATGTTGTTTATGAAATTTTCTTTGTTTTATGTCCCTGTAATTATTTAGTCTGGAACCCTGAACCTTTAGGTAAAAAAGAAAAAAAGGAAAAAATAAGTGTAAGTATAATAAAAATTAAATTCCAATAAATTAAAAATACATTTACATTTTTCCATATAATATTAAGGCCGTAATTTCCAGAAATCTCGTCAAAAGGTACATTAAAGTTTTATTTATCTGACATGAGTACGCATTCATAAAGTTAGGGAATGATTCTAGTTTTCTATTAGGAAATAATTTTGAAGCAGGGATACAAAATTAACTTAGAAGCTTTTATAATAATCACCACGTCACATATTCAAATTTTAAGTGTAAGATTATAAATTGTTTGAATATTAATTATGTTTTCCTCCTGATCGCTTCCCACAGACATAGATTACTTTTATAGACTTTTTAGGAGAAGAATGTCACCAGTGCCACAACAGAGGCAAACTAGAGAGCAAACATTTACATGACGTCAACACGGCGCCCTGTGGGGAAGCTTAAGCTAACTTCGCGGTCACTACGCAGAAATGGTGGCGGTCTTTACCAAGGTTAGGGACGTTAAAGGAAGAAATACCGTTCACTCTTGAATCTCTCTGGTATTTTTCTTGAATAGTCAACCATAAATATTTTGTATTTATTGATTTATTTGTTCAAACTGTTAAGCCCAAAGGTTTTAAAATTTAGGAGTTATAGTAAAATACAAAACCACATTTGATACAATATTTTAAATTAAGGTCACCGGTTATTTACGTCCGTCTTGTGTCTTTAGCGATACAGTTAATAGATTTGTTTTTATTTAATTAGTTTTAGTTGGGGAGGGAATTCTGCATCTTAAAAAAGTATCGCAGATATATAACAGTTCATTGTAAAGATATTTCACCAAGAGTTCGTAACCAATCTAGAGTTGACGAATAATTGGCTAGAGCATATTATTATACTTACATCTATTGCCCCTATTATTATACTTACATCTATTATGCCTATTATTATACAATACTTACACTTATTTTTTCCTTTTCTTCTTTTTTACCTAAATATGTTACGTTGTGGTTGACTATATTGAAGAGAATTGACACATTCCTTCGACGGTAGATAAACATTAATGAATGTGAATGACATTTTGGAGAACGTATTTTGTCTTTTCCTTTCACTCGTCACGTAGAAGGTCAAAGTATTCATACTTTATATAAAATTCTAATACTCAGCCTTTGGTAATATTCAGAACCATTTTTTCCTTCTGTGACAAGTTACTCAACAGCCTTTTGCAATTGAACTCGATAATATGGTCATTTTTATGATGCTTTTCGTTTTCTTCTTGTGCTCACAGTTGGTCAGCGAACATTACTTTACCGGACAATTATAAAATGATAAGTACTGAGTGATTTATAGAATGCAGGTGAGTCATGTGTAGAAATCACACATTCTTCATGTAGATAATAAATTTCTTCTAAGCAAAATAAGTGTTCCATGTTATATTCCACATGAAAAAATGCAAAAAGGACAACTACTAATTCAACCACTGACAAAACTGATAGAAATATCCTCAACCCGAGCATTAGCTCAGTTCCAGCATAAGTAATTTCAACATCAGAAGCTCAGCATAGCCCTCCTCACAAACTCACGTAAATTAAATCCATTCTAAAGACTTTTTGCACCCTTCTTCATCACACTCACCTAAAAGGGTTCTGCCGACATACATATGAGTTGCCGAATTTCACCGTCCGAGAACATTAATTCACGACATTCGTATACGTACATTCTGAGCTACATTATTAATACTTTTTTAAATATCGAATCCGCCATGCCAATACACAAAATCTCACCTAACCTCAACACAAAATTGAAAACTATGGACGATTCCCGCCGTAAACAAATCAGTTAGTGAACGATTCTTCCGCTAGAGGTGCTAGAGTCAAACTATACTTTTTCTGTACGGAAAAGAAAAGAAAAAAATAGAACATGCTCAAATGTTTTCATGGAGATCGCGTGCAGTATGGACTGCACTCTTTCTGTACGTCCAATCTGCCCGATAACTGTGCTGTATAAAATGCCCTTAAGGTCGACTGCAAAGTCTCACCCCGAAGGTCGAACAGAGCGATTAGCAGCGCTCCGTAGTTTGTCCAAGATACCCGCGCCGGTATCGGCCAGTTCAGTGTCTGCTCCAGGCCCTTGCAACTCTCCATCAAAACGGGGGTTAAAACAGAAGAGCGCTACGATAGGACGCGCTAGTGACGCCGGGTGCTGCTGGTGAGGCTCGCTAACTTTCGCCTATAAACATTTGCTAATTTGTGAGAAGTACGGAAAGTGTCTTTTAAGTGTTCAGTTATCCATAATATATACTACATATAATAAACCTCTCAAGAAAGCGCGAACATCGACGAAATCTTTTTAATATTACGCGTCTGCTTGCGTCGCGGAAACCCAACAGCAGCCGCGCATGTTGTACGTATCGTTGGCAGCAATTCGTATTTTAGTTTCTGTAAGAAGGTGTTGCAGGAGAGCGTGCCATTGTAATTGTTCTCGCTACGTTATATGAAAGTTGCAAGGCTCTTGTCTGCTCAGGCTGCGTGTGTAGAGAGTGCATCCGTGCTGTGTATACCTATTGTGAATGATTTCAAACAGGGATCCCGAAACAGGAAATGCCCGAGAAACATTAAATAACACTAACTCCGACACAGTTAATAATAGTGTTCGCGGACTTATAAGCTCAACCGGAGGTGACGACCTACAAATATTTCATATACAGCGGTACTAGCAGAAATATCAACAACTTCAGCTATTCCAGCAGCGGCAACAATCTCAGCTACAGTTTCAACAAGGTGTTCTTCTGCAGTTTCCATCCGAGTAGGCCTTCCAGAACGCACCCTAAAGCAACAGTCGGCGGCGGCGATGACGTCAACAACGGCGTAACCTTGCCAATCCCAACCAACGCAGTGGTGCTCAGAGTCCGCCCAGTCACCTTCAAGTGATATGTAGCTAACAGGTGAGTGCTGACGAATGGCAATACATTCGACAAATAAAAGCAAAGTAGCGTAATGTTGAACCGTCAATAGAGACTTTTCCAGGTCAAAATGCACCTACGCATAAATGTTACGGGAATTACAGTGCATAATCAGTTTTCGTCTTTCGAAGATGTCAGGTAGCTGAATCAAAAACTGTGTGCTTCAAAATGAAGAAACATTTTGAAATTTCATACTTTTCCATTTTTATTGAATTATATGTTCTGTTTCATTTCTTCATTCTTAGTTCATTCACTAGAACATTTATTTTTGATTAGTTTACAAAAAGAATTATCAAAATACATCAACTTGTTGTGGAGATAGGATGTCTGAAGTAAAAACTGCATTTTGGGCAATTAGTTATAAACAAAAAGAGAAAAATTAAAATTATTTGATCTCTAAGAGCATACAGAAATGAAACTACAATCGAAAACAAAATAGAAACAATAATCTTGATTGTTGTTTATCAGGTAGACAGCTACCTTACATGAAAATGAAACATTAAAAGATGTGTCAAATATCAATATACCACAAATATATGCCCCAAATATTAAGAATGTACCGATATTAATGGACGTTTTAAATCAATCGTGCATGTAAAGGAATTCACATATAAAATGTATTGTATCGAAGTAAAAATAATACCACACACAGTTGAAAATACAGGGACATAATTAAAGTGCTGGTGTAAAATGACACCACACATTTGAACCAAAACAAAATAGAGCATTCCATATACTACTTCGTTACCTTAACCTATCAGTGAACAAAGAAAGAATGACAGATAACATTAAAACCCAGGACCACCTTGTTCGTAACATACATTATGTGCGATATCGGATAACGAAGAAGATACATACACACACGCTCTCTCTCTCTCTCTCTCTCTCTGTGTTTCTCTCTCTCTCTCTGTGTTTCTCTCTCTCTCTTTCTGTGTGTGTGTGTGTTTCTCTCTCTCTCTGTCTCTCTCTCTCTCTCTCTCTCTCTCTCTCTCCGTCACTTTCTGCTGACTCTGTCATTTATAGATTTAGAACCACGTGAAAAAACAACAACATTTACGAAATTGACAAACCGTTGAAAGTAATCATCCAATTTGAACCAGCATATAAAAACAAAACACCATTTCAATGCCATCGGTGCCAGGAATAGGGTCATTCGAGATCCTAAAGCAAGGCAACACCTAGATGCCTAAAATATGGCGACCAACATTTAACGAATGATTGTCGAAAAGATAAATTTACACAAATTCTTTCATGCTGAATAACAAGTAGGAATCCTTGTCAACTCGACAATAATATCTTGAAAGAAATATTCAAATAATATAATATACAAATAATTTTTTTTAGGAATTTGCTCTAAAACGTCACTGATTTAGGCTGTTTATTTACCATAATTCACTTACTTTAATTTTGAGGAATTATGTGGGTTGTTTTATAACTTCAGGATAGGTGAAACCAACCTCCTCCTCACATAAAATCAGCCAAGAACTTTTCCTGTTAATTTTAAACTGTGTGGATGACGTAAGATTTTGTGAAACAATTACATGCGTCGTCATTGCCAATAAATAATATTGTTGGCAATGACGACGCATATAATTATTTCATTGGAAATGCCAACGAAAACTCACCCCAATACTTATATAAGATTTTGTCTTAAATAAAATGTCCGCAAATGTAACAAGCTGAATTTGATATCAAATAACTCGTGCAAACATTACATATGTAAATACACCGCCATATTAAAACACTACGTTGTTAAAATTAACAAGCACGACTGCAAGACAAACGTAGAATTACAGAAAATGAAAAAAAATTATATAATAATGTTGAAAAATTAAAGTAGCCAATGAATGGCATGCGAATGACATTATCAGGAGCTGACGTGGTTACAAATTCTTGATTTGCAGATAAAAATAAAAGAAATGAACATAGAGGAAAGGATTGGTGTTACCAATAACGATGTACATAAATTAATATGATGAGAAAGAAATAACGTGAATAATAAAAGCGGTAAAAGAAACGAGAATCATGTTCAAGTACATGCTGTTCTCGTTTCTCGTTCCTGGGAATAACTTTTTAAATATTCTTCCGTGGATTTCTAAAGCATTTCCTGTTAAGAAGAGTAATTTTCAAAATTGTCGACCCGGATGGCCGAGGTGGCTAGAGTGTGTGCCAAATCAACTCCTCGGTTGGAAGGGTGGCGGGTTCGAGTGCCACCCCTGTTTATCTCTTGTGTTTTGTATATGTCTTGTCGTGGAAGGCTTAGTGAGTCTGCTGACCACAGGCCGAAGAGATGCATGTGTGTCAAGTGTAAAGGTTAACAGGTAAAGGCGGCGGCGATTGTGTAACGGTTAGCGTACTGGACTGTTGTACGCAAGTTGGCGGGTTCAAACGATCGTAGCCGTGGATTTTTAAGGGCGAAAAAATCCTTTGAACGCCTTCCTTCGGAGGGGAAGTAAAGCCGGCTGTCCCATGTCCGTAGATTTACTTGCATGTAAAAGATCCTCAAGCCTAAATGACGCCTCTGAGCTAAATTCAAAATCGCCTGTTTCTCGCCCAAGAAATACCTCCTTTCTCTGCTAGTTGGTGAAAGGAGCGTAGCGAAATTTGCGAGGTCAGACGGAAGAGCGGGCCTGATGGCCCGGGTCTCGCTACGTAAAATAAGGCAAATTCAATTCAGTTCAATTCAACATGTGTCCCCTTGAGAGACATAGTGGGTACCCTGCGCAGATAGCCGAAATCAGCGCCACCGGAAGCTGGAAAAAACAGGAAGACAAAAAATAAAAGATATTTCATAATGAGCCTCTCGAGCTAAGAAATCGTGAGAAACAGTGTAATAAATCAACCCTGCGTGAAGGCTTAAGTCGAATCCATAGTGGCGTGGCACAAATATGTTACAAGGAACTTCTGAACGCAAAGAAAACTTTTCGAAGATGAAAAAATCTGAATTTGAGTCAATGTTCTCGTAAGCTCGTTCTCGTTTTCGTTGAATTCTCACGTTTTTAAGTAGGATTTCCCAAACACGAGATCGAGACAGGGTATGTTGACTACACAATGCAATTTTTAAGAATTTTATTTTTTTCAAAACTCTCTGTACATAGAAAGCTTTTATTAAATAATCATGACCACAGGTAAATTTGAATTTTTATATTTACAGAGATAAAGCGTATCTTGCAGTAATTTTGTCATATTAACATAACGTGGTATTTGATTCCGAAAATTACAATAAACGAATACTTACAACGTGAAAACTTATTGATTCTGGGTGATATGAAGTGAAAATACAGAATACCGATGCCCTTTTTTTAACATCTATATGCAGTTAGAAAGCATAAAGTACATTCAGTGGTGAGAATTATTTATGCCAGTGAACATGTAATTGTTGTGATTTCCTCTCAAGAAGTTGATTTCCTCTTTATTCATTCCGCTGATGTAAATAAATGAAAGATTTGCTTTTTACAATATTGCACTCAATTGTCATGTTGATTAAGATCGATTGGATAATAAATATGTAGTACACAGAGAACATACATGTTTTTAACATACTTCCTACTTTTAACATAACTTCTTATGAATAATCACAAATACATTTTTGGTCGTTGGACAAAAACTGCATTTATTATCGCTTTAATTTTTTCCCATGTAGAACTATATAACACCATAAATCAACCATATGAAGATAATAGGAGACTCATTTTTGTCTTCATAGAATTGCGTGTAAAAAATCATCGTGCTCCAGTTTCATAAAGATATGCAAAACTGGGGTAAAATTCTTTCATACTTTCGTATACATTCTTCATTTCGCTGATAACTCAAGAAACTGCTTCTAAGCTAAGAGTATTGAGAAAACTTTAAAAAGAGATCCCCAAATTTATGGATAAACACTCTGTTCTTCCCGCGTATTAAACCGGTCACAATTCTTCACAATCGTGCCAAATTCATATTGAATTTCAAAGAAATTTTCTTTAGCTTGTAAGAAATTTCCGTAGAAAGAAGTAACATTTTATGGAAATGTTTGTAACAAAATTATTTCACTGGAACACTACTGAAAATACCTCACACGAAGTTGTACAACGACAAGCATATGATTATTTTATAAATAAATATTTCTGGCCTCCCAAATAGCCATCGCAATTCATCATAAATATGATTATGTGAATTTGTAGAACCATATCTCTGTGTATGCATTAATTGTCTTACATGTCATATCTCCAGACTTCAGTTATCACTGTTTTATCACTTATCGACTCAAAAGCAATATCGGCTCTAATTCATGGGCACTGATTTACCCTTCATTAGATTTACTCTTTTATATTAATAAATACAAGATCAAAACTCAAAAATTGATATGTTACTACACGTTACTACGTTAATAATTTACTCTCCCATTTTCATTAAGTGGGGAAATGTAGTTAGGAACTCAAGATTTTTTATGGAATTTGTACAAAAACAACTTTTTTGTATTACATTAGTTTAGTTTGTTTGAGCATCCCAAGTTAGAAGGTCCGTCTTGGCTTCCTTTTCTACTCAGAGTTGCTTGTCACACGAAAGTTGAGAGAAACCATTTCTGAAAGAAGCTGGTCAAGAAATGGCTCCCAAGAGTTTCCCAGAAGTTTCGTGAGGTCGTCCCCCGGGAAAAGAGGCTGTTCGTGTTTCTGACATCATGCAATACACCCTGTCTCTTATGATAAATAGAAAATGAAGTAATCATATTTCATAAAGGTTCAGCACGCACAACTGATTCTAAGTGATGAACATTTCGAAGAAAATTACTTTTTTAAAAATACATATATTTCAAATTTTCTTCCTGTAGGGTTTAAGGAGATATGACTGGATAAAAGGATATGCTTGTTCCATAGTCCTTGATTTGTTTTCGCACATAAATCAGACTCCAAGATGAATGTTGCTCAGTTGCCAAGATGAATGTTGTTTAGTTGCGATTTTGTAATATTTAATATCTTCGAAAGCATAATTTAAACAGAGAAATGTACTTTTAAGTATTCCAGGAAATATGAGTAATCGGAATCTCACACTGTTCAAGGACATTGAGCTAAAGATAAATATATGAAAGAATGAAGTGTAGGCCTACTATTGGGTGATTTAAACGTACAGACAATTTCCTGTGGTATGCCTGAGTCTTGTAGGATATAGAATTCATAGATGAAACGCTTCCTTGAATTAGTATTACTTAACTTAAAATAATATTAATAAATTTCAATAGTACCATGTAACAAGAATATAATAATTACTTAATACAAAAGTATAATTTTACATATTCGAGTATATCCTACTAAATTGCGTATCCTGAGATTAAAATCTGGTCTCTCTCATCCTGGAAACAATGTGCTAAAAGAGAAAGACCTACCCTGTTAGCCCATATTTCTAAATTACAATATTTTTGTATTTTATAAAGATATTTCAAGTTAATAGTTCTCTTGAATGATCGTCCTTGTATTGTACAATTCAATTGTTGAGGTATCATTTCATTTTTAAACAACAAATTAAATACAATCAAAACTTGATGGAAAAATCATTATGTGTTCATTGAGTTACAACACTGTTACAATGATGGTTCATGAACTGATCCATACACATCTTCAGATTAAAATCATAAATTTTTAATCTACGCCTCAAAGCGTGGTACGGTGATGACATCGGTGACGTGTGAGAGTGCTAAGACCTTTTTACAAGGTATAGTTTTCGTGCAGATTCTCATACTGTCCAGAAAAGTTCAGAAACTTCAAAATCCCAAGCAAAACAGAAGGTAAAATTGCCTACAATTAAAGTCATAAGGCTTTTTTCTGTGACTAACTGTTAAGCTATGAGATCTTCAAAAAATTTTAAATGAAGCAAAAAATATGTAAAAATGAGAATAATCATATGTCAAAATTTATGTTACTACACCTGGTACTCCGGTATAGCGATCCCACAAAACGTGAAGGAACCATATATCGAAACTACACGAACATTATACCTTATTTTCTACCATTTGACTAGACTATACGACGCACCAGCCTTGCGTTATCTAGTTCTGAAGTCGCTATGCTTCTTGCTCTTTTTGAAATAGCTTCGGGAGCGTCTGTAGATTTCTAACTCGCAGATCTCGAGATCTGTCATTTCTTTTAGTCAAAGTTTGAAAAATGTATAAGTTGCATAAAAATGAAGATGAATTTGAGACAATGCCAGAAAAATTGGAACAAAATATTAATTTTATATTATTGTTGTTATTATTACGAGCCCATTAAAATCCCTTGAGGGCTAGGGCCCCCGGGAGGCGCCATTCCTAGCTTTCCCAGGGATGTTGTATCTGGGCTTGTGCCCGAGCAGTTTGGTTGAGTACAACTATACACATGAATAAATCTCACACGTATTAAGCTGGTATTGATTACTACTAATTAAACAGTTGTCATGCATTTTGGCTGTTAATACAATCTCTATTAATGTTGACGTTGTTTCCACAACACTTTTTTCTATCACACCTCACTGTTGTGGAAATTTTGTATTAATAAAAGGCAATTAAATATTTCCGTAAAATTTGAAATTGTTTCAAAGGTAGTCTTGAGTCAAATCTCAATTAGTAATTTTCAATGGGTGCAAAAATTAAAAGAAAACTATGATCCTCCGGCCATGTGAGGGGTTGTAAAGGTTTCTTTAGATATCCGGAAACTAAGGAAAATCCACGTATTCTCCCTGAAAAATGAAAATATTTGATTGTGTTATTTCATCTATTCTCATACTACGCGTACCCACTGAACTCTTATACCTCGTGTGTTACTGCTGTTACTGCTTACGACACAGCTGAGCAGCACTTTTGCCGCTTCAAGCCACTAGCATATTTCTGTTTAACACAAGTATTTTTATCCTGATTTACTCTTCAAGTTCCCAAGTATTATCCGTAAAATTAAGTTGCACAGTATTCTCATACCTTCTCGGTGATGGAGAACACAGAAGAAATAAAATGTGTATTGTTGGTTGTATGAGTGTTTTTATTTTAATAAAACTGAAATCACTAATTAGTTCTCTACAGCACGTGTGTAAGGGTAAGGTTTTTAGCCATTTGTAAGGTTAAAAACTAGTTTCGTCTGAGAGTTATTTCTAGTAAAAACACAACATAAAAAAATTGAAGCTCAGTGTTTTCTATTGATTCAATATCCTTAAAGTCCTCGCTATGTATTCCATGCTAAGGAAATATGACGGTTTCGACAGTTTACAAGGAACTTCAATAGAAACTTCAATAGAAACTTCAATAGAAACTTCAATAGAAACTTCAATAGAAACTTCAATAGAAAACTCTGAAAGTCTATTACTGCTGTGATAGTGATAATCGTTCAAATGATAGTGCGATAGTGAATTATTCCAAGTCTTGCATCAAGGAGATTTAAGACGAAAGTCACAGACGTACGCATATAATGGGTGTATTTAAGGAATCAAATGGACTTCGATGGACTTCGAAACACACAATATGCGGCAACTCTATTGCCGTGATAACTCTGATTGATTAATAGTGATTGATTAATGATTCCGGTCGCGTCAACTGTGGGAATAACTTTTTTTGAGTATTTACGGGAAACCTGTGGAAAATATTTTAAGAACATGCGAGGGAAATGGCACGAATTGGCGGCGAATATTTGAAAAATTTGCGAGGAACAATTAGAGCAACGTGCTGAGAATGTGTGGGGAATATATAGTAAAAAACATATAGAGGAATGTAGAGTCAGAGTTATGTTTTGAAATCAGAATTTAACAAAATGAAATTTTTTTGAACATTTTACATTTTTGAAGCTTTTTCTGAGCATTCCTCACCTAGCATGCACGGGTGGTCAGAATCAAACAGAATTTGGAAGTCAATCTAAAATTATCTTAAAAGATAAAGAGTCCCATAATAACGGATCTATAATGCTTTAACGCACAGTTTAAGGTCAGGCCGTTCAAAGTTGGGATCCAAAAAGAAGGATTTTCCACGCCGATTTTCACATTGTAAACAATTATTTACGAAACGCCGGTTTATGTAGTTATATTTTTATTAGTAGATATATCTAGAAGAAAATGAAGGGCTTTGATTTCATTTTAACAGCAAGTACGAAGTACTTGCCAACTACTACTTCCATTAAGACCAAACGCACGGAAACCATATAATCGCGTCACATTATAACAACGAGTCGAGTGCTTCAAAGGGTTGCGTATACGTCACCAAACACGACTTCCAATTCCCGTATTACGTGTGGACAACGGTGGCGACGTCACGTTGCCGCAAAATACCTCCGACCAACTTTCGTTCCGTCTCACCGGCGGCCAAAGGTCTCGCCGCCCTCAAATCGCGTTAGGCGAGCGATCGTCGCAGACGGAAGTACGTCACTCCGCCTCACAGCGCGGAAATCAAGTTACCGAAGCCACCGTCACTTCCGGGGCATCTCTCGACTCGGCGCGCGCATGACACGGCACGGCACGGCACGGCACTGCAACGGCAGCGGGTTGCCACTGCTCAGCGCCCGAACAGCGAACGCGCCCGCTTGCACGAAGCGACAAGTCCGTTTCGTTAAAAGTACCCAAGTCATTTAGGACGAGAGGCTCTCCGGCGACGAAATTTCCCGGGTAACGAAATAAAAATTCCCGCGGTGCCGCGAAGTTGGCGAAACTGGATTGAGAAACTCGCTTACTGGGATGGAAGGAAAGATTCGCTAAGTAAAGTCCGGCCTCTTCATGGAAATTCAGACCCTTCTTTATAACCTGGTTGGCTTCGCTCGATTAGAATTTTGCTGGTTTTTCGCCCTCTTTGGTTCAATTATCTAGGCCATTTGACCGTGAGAGATTGTAATGGAAATGTTAAAGTAAGACATCAATGCCCTAAAAACGTTTTGATGGCAACTATTAACATTTTTATTGTCTATCAATTGCGAGGTGTGTGTATAGAGGTGGTGGAAAAATCATGTGGCCGTTAGCTCCGTCATATATATAAAGTAGTTTCATAGCCATGCCATTAACGATGGATTACACAAAGTGCTACGGGTTTCCGATTTATTGATCGTAAACCACGTCAAAATATATTGAAAGTGACATTTTTCGTCGGAAAAGGTCATTGCATCAAGAATTTTAATACTGATGCTTTGATTTGACATTTACACGAATAAGTCATTCAGAAAAAAAAGTATGTGAAATTTCTCAGAGTAATGAGTTAAAATTTATTACATTTTAGTGAAATAAAACCATACAAATTGTATTATTCTTCACCAAATAAATGTAACTTTAGGATTCACACTTTGCTCTGCAGTAATACGCAGCAACAATTCGAGGGAATTCGTAGGAATTCATGTTATTAACTTCTCCTTGCGTCTGATATAGCGAGTTCAGCGGGAAGTCAACAAATTTGGTTTATATTTATCCGTACAGAAATTGAATTTGGCCGTGGAACGCAGAATTCCAAGAAAAACGAAATGCTTCTTAAGCGCTGACGTGTGATTCCCCGTGCACCTCTCACTCAAGCGCTCTGCCGCGCCGCGCCGCGGACAAAGGCGGCTGCTGACAGGACTCATTCCCACAGAGCGTCGAAGGCGCCGTGTCACGCGTGTGCCGCGGAGAATGGGTCGGAGCGGTGACAAGTGAGGGAATGTGAACGAAAGGGAAAAGCAATGTAGTGAGTCCAATTGACTTATTGATTGTCAGTGATTCCTGGCGCGTCAAACCCGATCGAAGCCGTGGATTTTTAAGGGCGATGAAATCCTTCGAACGCCTTTCTTCGGAGGAAAAGTAAAGCCGGCTGTCCTATGTTAGTATATTTACTTGCATGTAAAAGTTCCTCAAGTCAAAATGACGCCTCTGAGCTGAATTCAAATCGCTTGTTTCGTCGCCCAAGACATACCTCCTTTCTCCGCTAGTTGGTGAAAGGAACGTAGCTAAATTTGCGTGGTCAGATGGAAGAGCGGGCCTGTTGGCCCGAGTCTCGCCACGAAAAATAAGGCATCAATTCACTGATAAGATCAATCAGTCTCATAAGTGTAATGCATGTTTTTTTTCTCGGGAGTGGCGATGATTTTGCCCCGCTGAAATGCGAGAACCGACGCCATCTTAACATCGACTAGCGAGGTTTGCTCAACCAGGTTGCCCCACCAGCGGGGCACCGCCCCAGCCGGGGACGAGTTCTGAGCTCCCGACCTGTCTCTAGCATATGTGGTAGTGTAGTGCATATGTAGTGCATATTAGTGTAAGTGTGTGTAAGAGGTGACTATAGGAGAAGTAATGGGATGAAAAGATCGCGCGCGGTCCCTGGCCCCGTTGGTAGGGTGCTGCTCCGGCATTCGCCTGGTATTTAATGGAGAAACCACGGAAAACTACCGTTAGCTGCAGACCGGCTTCTAGAATACTTCTCTCTCTGCCACTTCTGGGAGTAGAACCCCAGGACCTCCAGGTCACAAGCACTTCAGTGACATCAGTTGATGCACCTCTCTCGATGTGGAAGTGAAGTCGAAGCGGTGAAAAGCGAGGGAATGGGAACGGTAGGGAGAGTCAATGTGATGTGTCCAAAAATACACAAATACACGTTAGAAAAAATTTTAAAAAAATAATGCAATAGTTTATTGAATAAAGTAAATACAACTTTTAGAATTCATATTGTTCCATTAAGTTGTCAGTTAACAATCCACCATTACAAATAACAAAGTTCATAGTGTAGTTGTTCCCAACGGGAGATGTAGCAGACTGTAGCGCAGTCGCCGTATTCCAGAAGAGTTGTATCAAGGTAGAACTTCGTCGTAGGCAGAATATGTATAATCGTACATACGCTTGTCACTATACGAGTATTGCTTAGCACGCTGACTGTCTTCCGATTGCTTGTCAGTCCTTGATAAAACCAGTGTTCTCTAGTGTAGATTGGTGACAACACTCAGTGCTCAGAAATCGTGACGATCAACGAATATTCTGTCCTAGTTATCTTAGAGCCAAACAGCATGAATTAACGTGTCATTCCAATTTTTAACAATTATTCTCCTTTATGTTCACTAAAATGTAATAAATATTTGAATGGAACCAATATTTAATTCTTTGAAATTGCAATTTACATACAATACTTAGCAAAATCCAATCTTTCATTTTTTACAGAGTACTTTTAACATTCACGCAGGGAAGTGTTCTTGTTTCCCTTATCTTTAATAATTCTGTTACATCAACTTATAGCAAATAATAGTCGTCAATAATCTAAAAATATTAAAGCCACCAAATAATATTGTATTTAATAACATTCGCATTTACATCACAGTTTGATCGCGTTCTTTACAACCGAATGCTACGCAATACTTTAGCACTTTGTTGACAGAGACGATTGTAAAGATTTCTAACAACATACAAGGCACAGTTAACTAGTAAGAAAGTCTGTAGGTAGATGATCACAACAGCCAACCTAACGAAAAACTATTCCCATCACTTCAAAGCATTGCAGTTGTGCATCCAGCTATAATGTTGAGTTCACTGGATATACCCAAAGCGACGTCACATCTATAGACTCGCCTCCGGCCCTCGGTCCGATCGCTGCCTGGCTGCACCTAGCGAGCCGCAGAGCGCCAGTTGCGTACGCGGCAAATTTATATACTCCTTATGGGTCCATTACACAATGTGTGCAGGGTACGTTCTGATATCGTACTAATAAACTAGATTCATACAACAAACGTTATGTTTATCCCTATATATGCGCAAAACATGCACAGGTTTTGTGGGAACATAGTATGCCGAAGTTGTTTTTAAACTAGTCATTTAAACTGTCTAATCTGTCCACCTGTGTGTTAGGATTTGTCTGATAGTATTCCGAAATCTTATCCAACATCTTTCAAAAGTGGATTGTTTGTTATCGATCTAGCTCAGCTCAAAGATAATATTTGCAATCAAGAATAATATTGTAGCTTTTAAGGTGAGGTACTTCACCTGAAATTCGTATTATTGACATTTTAACAAAAATCCTCCTTATTTTTAACCTAACAACCTGGCCATACAAAGCGTTCTGAGAAAGTATGGACTTTAATATTTGTATAATGATTGATTCTGCTTGTGTAATTGATTTGAGCTTTATTCAGGGATAAAGGTTATGTTTCGAACGAGGGAGCATCAATGACATACTCTCCCCAAATAATAAAACTTACTTAAATCCTGTCTCAGTGCATTATTTACAACATTCAGGAGAGAGGGAGAGAAATAGAGAGAGGGAGAGGAAGGGAAAGGAAAGGAGAGGAAGAGAGAGAGAGGAAGAGGAAGAAGAAGGAAAGGGAGGCGAAGAGACAGGGTGAGGGAAGGAAGCGAGATGGAGAGGGAGAGGAAGGGAGAGGGAGAGAGAGTTTTGAATTGACCACTAAATTTCTTAGAACTTCCGGCAGTTGCCACCGAAATTTTTAATAGCATACCTTGTACCTCACGATAGCTATCAGTTACCAGCGAAGAGCTATAAAGTCACTATCAAGAAAAGCAAGGTGAACCCTGTTCTCTGCGAATTCTCAGCAAATTAGAACCGTTCCTTAAAATAATTTAACCTTTATGAGTTTGTATGAGATTTCAATACCTCTCCACCTTTATTAAAATTGCAAGAAAGAAGTAGTGGAAGCATTGTTACGGCTTCGTATACCTTTCCATAAAGGCATTAAATATCCATTTCCCGAAGGGAAATAAAATACTCTCACTTAATTTTCATGAATACAGACGTCATTGTAGTTGGGGGAGTCTCGTAGACATCTCTACAGTCTCGCCGACACATCTTTTCAGTCTTTGTGTTGAAGTATTTTCATCCATAATCTACGAAGTGTGTTAAGCTTTGTTTGACTGTTTTCACGATAAATAATAATACAAAATGAAGATAGTATCCTCCAACAATGCAATGTCCTAATGAAAATTGAACAAGAGTCCGAAGGGGAGGAGGGGAGCAAGCGGTGGGAGACGATGGGCGGATGGAAGATGAGGTGTCTGGCGGTGGATGAAAGTGGCAGCGTGCGGGAAACAGGGTGTTGCTGGATGCACCCTGGAGAGGAGCACGGTTAACATCAAAATGGGAGAGTCACGCGGCGGAATGGAGGGAGAGGGCGCGGATGGAGGAGAGGGCGGATGGAGGATGAGGGCCTTCCGGTACATAGGCAGGAGAGGCGGCATTGGCAGAGGAGAAGGGTGGATGGACACGGAGAGCGGGCGGATGGAGGCAGAGGGAGGATGGAGGAGAGGCCGACTGGAGGAGAGGGGGGCGGAATTGGAGGGGAAGGTTTTGTGTGTGGAGGTGACGAGACTGAGCGTTTGCTCTACCCTCACCAACGTATGAGCAAAGTAAAAATATGTATTTTTCCAGTGAATAGAATTCATGTAGGTCAGAACCTGAAGCGCATGACAAATATTCAATTTTAGCGTGAAAATATAATCAGCGAGCTATTCAGACGAGTATTTCAGTAGTTAAAATTACTAATCATGATATAATTCATGTAGACCATGACTCAATTCAACATTGAAAAATTAACTAGATGCATAGGTGGTCCAGTTTTGGTCACTATGATTTTGCGATCGGCCAGTTCCCTGATAAAAGATTTGTGTAGGAGGGCTGATTAACGTAGGTGTTTGATTTGAATGTGTGATATAGTTGGTACTCTTTGGGGAAGAAAAATACGGTGGTAGTGGTATCACACTATCTTTGTGTTCTATACGAAGACGAGGCGATTTAATAGTCGTACAGCAAAGTTGTGGGACCCTGTATCTTAGGCCTCATTAAGCTTTTATAATCTCATCTTAAACTGCGTAAAATAATCAAGTATTCACTCCTGGGAACGTTTTCGGTGGACTAGTATACAAGTCAAAATACACCAGCATATTTACATCTTTAGAAAGACGCCGCTCAGAAAGATTTTCATTTGTATTCAAAAATGGACAATTGAAAGTTATTTCCTTTCTATCCTGAAGTAATAATGTCAAACTGCGCGTTATCGATTATTAAATTCTATTCGTATGTTGCACGTCACCTGAGTTCTGTTGTCTCCAGTCGTTCTGTCTATATGATTTGGTTGTTGTGGTCCTTTTCCTGGTATGTTATCCGGTAACCACGATACCGTCTTTAAAAGTACATTAAATACATAATTTATGACCGCTCGACAGCTGTTTGCCCCTTATATTCCTACTTCTGTTTCAATAATCAAGCTTGGAAGTCATCGAACTTTTCAGCGGATTGGTGATGCATATTTGTACGTTCAATGAATAATCCATGTTACTGTGTGTCTACTAATGCCTTTAAGCGTGGTCCATTCAAACTAAACAATTTTCAATCTCAGTACATCTATATCAAATGGAGCAGTCATGTATACTGATTAATTTATGCACTGCTCGTGTTGAGCAAGCGGAGTTAGATGAATGCAAGAAGTTTTGAAACACTGCAATCAAAAGCTTAGCAGTCCTCTCGACATCGGACGCCGTACCACCTGGTTCCTCACATTAGTCATGCTACGGTGCAATGTGATTCTGTGTCATCACAATTACTTTTAAATTTCTCAGTATTAATTAGGCTGGACGCCATC
>BOPP01000116.1:3196292-3211648 GCA_017312745.1 Gryllus bimaculatus
CGACGCATGTTGATTCCAATCACCGTACTCGTGTGCTTCTGCGATATCGTAGGCTTCCGCAGTCAGAGTCATGATCTTGACTGTCCGGGTGCGCCGCGTCGAAGGTTGAAGTGCGACGAAGCCACCCGAGTTTTCGACGCGACGTCACCCGGACAGTCCAGATCATGTGGTTCTGTGCGCGCTTCCTTGAAAAATATCATAGAATCTAACAAAACCAAATTACAATATGTATTAGGGTTTTCAAATATCCCCAAAATAAATATACATACAACCCCCTAACCGATCTATTAAGTTGATCCGAAACCGAGTTATTGTTGCTTTTATTTTTTGTTCTTTTTTTCGAATACAATATTTTCACATAGTAAATCTGATAAAGTGTGAAACCATAATTTCAGTGTGTTCAACTCAAACGAATAAACACGTCGAAGCAAGCGTGTTGTACCGCCCGATAATTCACATTTTTTTACAAAAAACAAAAATTCATAGCAGTAAATTAGCACTAGAAATGAAATATGATAAACCATAAACTAATTTCCAAAATATACTTTCGACTTTGTCGCAGTCGACTTACTCGTTGGTTAGCGTGCTCGCTTCCATGGCGCCACTCCGGGTCCGATTCTCGGTCGAAGCAAATTATAGCTGTGCGCTTTCCTTACAAATATCTCAGTATCTGTTGCTGTTTGATGATCAGAAAGCCCACCCTAAGGTTATGAACACCAGAATATACGGTGAAGGGATGTCTTCGTGCTAATCACACGAACTCTTTATCCCATGGCCGAGAGGCTGGGTCACCGCTGGTCGGCCAAGGCCCGTACCGGGCTGTCGAGTGAAGACAATCGCAATTAATTTAAGAATATATAACGTCTCTTTTTAAGACGATTACATAAACATACACTACTACATACTTGTCATTGTTTATTGTATTTTATTTTCTTGTAAGTATCACCTTTTTGGAAATCTGAGTTTACTCCCATCATCACGTCTTTAATTTTCATATGAGTTTTGTAGTACCATACGAGAAATAATTCACACCGCCTTTTATTGTATGAAAAATAATAATTCTAATTTTATTGTCTATAGACTGTGAAGATAATATATTCAGATATTCACATTATATTATAATGGCCCCCAACAGATTTCGGCGATAAAGGATTTTTTAAAATAGTACAGAGAAACATTAACCTTATGTTAACGTACAAAACTCAAGAATGTTGAACATTTTAAAAAGCGCATCCAGTCTCACGAAACCTTTTTATCAAGAAAACAATACGCAACAATAATGTTTATAACAGTATTTGTTTAAATGATTACCTAAAAAGCATGGAACAGCTCATTTACCATTACATTTCGAAGGCAATCAAATGAAATTATACCTCAATGTTATATTCAATAAAGTATCCAAGAAGGATTTTCGTTTTCAAAGTGACACAGATTTCATGTACCATGTTTTATACCCACGTTTATATTTATTACGTAATATCGTCTTGATATTCTTTCTCTCGTCCGTGTCGAATACCCCTCGTGGCATTCGCGCAAAAAGCTGACCTACTTCGGTTGCCACCCGAAGACGATGTTGATATTGAATGTCTGTCTAGAGGAAGTGCAGCCCCACTTCTCAACTCTTTCCCAAGAAATCTCTGCGAGTAGCTGATCGAAGGCGTTCTCTCTGAATGCCTCTAGTCCATTGCAATAAGAAGGAAAACGAAAATACCAATGCTTTTTTTTTTCAGAGAATCCCAAGGTTACACTGGCGATATGGCACACGTGTTTGATACAGTGTCGATCGGGTTCTTCCTCCGAACGAAAATTGAGTGATGTCAAAGAAATGGTATTTCTGCCATGCGAGACTCAAGAGAAGGGTTGAAGTTGGAATTTGGAAACACTGAAAGTTCATATTCAAGTTTGATATTGAACAGAAGTGAGGAATATAAGGCAAACACTGATGGTCATAATATGTATTTTAATGTACTTTTAAAACGTGACGAATAATTTAATAACTCATAACGACAGTTTTTAATTTTCTTCATGTAGAAAGGAAATAACTTCAATGTCCATTTTTAATACAAATGAAATCTTCTTCTGAGCGTTTCTAAAAGATGAAATCTGCTTGTATTTGTGACTTGTAAACAGCCCACGAAAACGTCAGAGTGATATTGATTATTTTTTAAGATTAATGTGAGATTATAAAAGCTAGAGAGGAAGAATACTCGTTTCACTTTTCAATTACCTTTCATCTATCTCGTCTCTGAGCTAATGACTCTGTTGCGAGGGTAGTGCTTCAAGTTCTGCAAACGAGGAGAGTGTGATATTGGCAATCAGGGACACAGTAACTAAGAATACCCTGCAATATATAAAGAACGCTAGTTTCATTTTGGCAAGTATATATGAATGAACTGGGATCAAATTTGGAAGGTTTGGGACAATATCTATTCACTGATCATACTATTGCAACCTGTCATTAATTCTTTTCGGATCTACTTCCAAACAAGTTATGAGAACCATTTTGCTTTCTAATTCTTCAACAAATACGGGAATTCAGCTGTCGTTTTACGGATACGAAGGAAGGAGTTTAAAAATTGCCAGGATTTTTGGAGTGACTCTCCTATCGAACTGCCTTACACACTTGAAGTAACATTCAGTTTGTTGTTTTAAATTGATAGTACGTTAACTGTATGTAATCAATTTTATCACCGCAATTTTTTTATTCCAAGTTGACGAACTTTTTTAGATTGAACTGGTAGCTACAAATTGGATAACTTGAATATGAAGTTCTTGACAACAAAAACCATTTACATAATTTTTTTAATAATCTCAATGTATTATATTTTATTCGTGTATAATGATATATCATAAATAAGTACAAAAACTAAAGGGCAAAAGTTCAACGATGACAAGTCTGTTTTGATATTTTACGTCCGGAAGGCACACTTTGCTTCAAATCAAAACCATAAGATAAAACCATTATGCCTTTCTCGATGTTCGAATACATTTCTCTAACATAGCAGAGCTTGCTTCGAAGTCATGTTCTACATGACAGTTCTTCAAGAGAATGGTATACTATTTTTGTTCGATAATTAAAATCATAATTATAATATAATATTCTACAATGTGTCAGTATCGTTCCAATTTCGCCGAACTGCCAATCGGTAAGAAAAGGGAGAAAACTGGACCTGCGATGAAGGAGGACCACATACGAGGCTGACGAGATAAGAGGGCCGTACGAAACGGCTGCTGACCGCTCCGACGAGGGGTTCGGGTTCCGGAGGATAACCCGCCCGAACAGAGGGCTCGTGAAAAAATGAAGAGCCTGGGGAGCGCCGACGCGTCAACGAAGCGGCCAACTAGAAAGGCAAACGACCTCCGCGAGAGGCGCTCTCTCTCGAGACAGCCGCGCGCCGGCCTGCCCTTCTCCTCATCTCGCGTCGCCCTTACTCGCTTCCTCCCTCACGTGCATTAGCGAGGTGGAAATACGAGGGATGGGACGTCTGTGTAGGTGAGGTCGTTTCAACATGTTTTAACCAGCTGAATACCGGTGCAGTGTCCTAATAAACGCACCGCGAACAGCGCGCGATCTTTCCTTCTTCTTTCTTGCCCCTTTCACACTTGCACTACACTTCCACACATGCCGGATGCTCAGAGTTTGTCCCGGCTGGTACGGTGCCACGCTGGTGAGCATACCACATACCTGGTTGAGTAAAAGCTCGTTAGCTGACGGTAGGTCGGATGTCACCATCCAGCGGGGGGGGGGGAATCACCGCCCCCTCCAGAAGAAAAGCGTGCACTACACGTTTGGGAGTAATGGCCATAGCAGTTGACGTGCCCTCACTAATCACGGGGAGGCTGCTTCAACGAAGAGGCCAACTAGAAAGGCAAACGACCTTCCAGAGAGGCGTTCTCTCGCGCAGGAAACAGCGGACCGTTCTTACATCTAATTTATTGAAGATATAGATGTTTTCCTTAACATGTTTCCCAAACAAATTTGTGAAAAAGTGAACATGAATGTAACTTAAGATCTGTCTCTAAGGAACAGATTTAATAAAGGAAAAAATCTATATCTTCTCTATCTCTATATTGAAGTTGTAGGAACACGCACATAAAAATTGCTCGTTTTCAATCAAAAAGTTAGAGGGTTTTAGAACACGAGACTGTACCATTCTCTTAAGCCTCTTTTTCGCTATCTCAGGGCAACGTTTGTTCATTTTTTTAAATTCTAAACAAAATAAATTTACAATATATATATTGCATTAATATAATTCGTAAATAAATTCAATTTGACATTTGACAAAACAATTTTTACGGGTGAAGGCATACCAGTGGTTCATTTCACCGTCTTCTTGCGTCTAGGATGAAAAGGGTCAACTTAGGTTCTTGTTAGAAGTCAATGTTGAGGAATATATGTTACTATAAATTTTGACGAAACTAATATAAGGAAATTCAGGCAGAGAATGTATGTATAGAAGTGTTCGATGTTGCCACGCACAGCATGACACGTTCAAGAAGTAGTATCGGCTGACCGGAGGGAAAGGGGAAGTAGCCCTTGACGTCAGCGAAGAAGAATTTGAGAAAGGCAATAGACCAGAGGGCTGTTGGGAGGTTCCATCTTCTGATCTCTGTAGCGGTACGAACAGGTTGTATGAGTAGCGAGGCTAAGACTTACTAGAAACAGACTAGAAACTAGAAATAAAGAAAGACATGAGATGAAAATATTGGCCAGCAAAAGTTAGTGAGAGATGTGCACGATTAAACGATGATAAAGAGGTGGCCAGAAATAATAGTGCCACTTGTTTGAATGTGACTGCACATAGATAACCTCAGGAAGACAAAAAGCATGTAGTGATTAAAGCTATGAAAATAACACATATGTACAAAATTATACAAAAGTATAACAAATATCTGTATGTACAATGGATCGTGCGTAATAACTCCCGCATTGGAAAAATGTTTTTGTTACGCAAGGCTTTCAGAATGCGGGGTACTCTTTCCTCGCCGCCAACACGCTTTCGTTCTCCGTTTGAGAACATTCCGCCACGAGAAGCAGTTCCATCGCCGACCCCTCGCCGACTCATATACATATTCATGCGCGCTGTTCAAACGCTAGCTGCGTGAATTTTTAACAGCGATAATGCGCGTAAATCCTTCAGGTTTGATTCGGTTCGGTAAGCCCTCTACGTGCAATGAAATATTTAAATAAATCCATAATAAACAGGGAGGGCGGAGAAGCAAAACCCTGCGAGTGAAGCGGCGACCAATTCATTTTTCCTCGGGAATTCTACTTAGTTCTCACAGGGGAAACCCATTGCGATCTTTCTTTTTTTAAATTCTACTTGCGTCACGTTAAACCTCCATTGACAAACCGTTGAATTTTTGAGAAACGCTTCCTTTTTGCGGAAGAAAGTTCAATAAATCGATAATGGAAAATTTTAACGTATATTCGAAGCAAAAGCTAAAATTAGGGCATTCGAACGAGCATTGTTTTGCCACTGCTTTTAGCATCCAACCGTACCGTGCGTTAGGAACCGTAGCGGACTGCTGAGCCTCTTGCATAGAATATTTATTGGAAAATTTAATGAAATATACAAACGAAAAATTTAGTAATTAAATAAATGGATAATGGGAATTTATGGATCAAAGCTTGCTAAGATTTTTCATCTACTGTTGATTTGATTACTTGACACGTAAAAACGTTCATATCAATGGAATTCGCTTTAAATTCTTACATATTGCTTAGAACTAAAAAAATATTTTAAGATATTTTAATGTTATATCAGTTGTCGCCTTAATAGTGTTACAGCGGCACATTGTTCTATGAGGTGTTGCCAGCAACTTCAGGGTTCCTTTAAGCTCAGCTGAACAAAAAGAAATATTAGTGTATATTCACACATAGAATGTTACATTTTCCTAAAACCTTTATATATAAACATTATTTGTGTAATATAAGGAGTAAAAGTATTTATTAATAGAAGGTACGTTAGTAATTTAAATTCTTTACTTATCCATACACCACTCTCTGCATACTAGTATTACACAAAAACTTTAATGGAACTGATCTTCCAGTCATTTTTTAACACTTAGAGCCGAGTCAAACTGTAAGATCCTGACGTGTGTGGTAATGTAGTGCACGTACGTGTATGTGTATAACAAAGGGGTGAGGATAGGACAATAAGGATGAAAAAATAATGCGCGCCGTCCGTGGTCTATTTGTTAGGGTGTTGCTTCATCATTCGTCTGGTGTTTAATCGAAGAAACAACAAGAAACTACGATTCAGATCAGCCGAGACGGTGGATGAATTGGACCTAGATTTGTAGCCACTATCAAAAATCCTGCCATCGTCAGGACTAGACCATCTAGGACGAACTGGTCAAAAGCACTGTAATGATACTAATTGACGTCCACAGTCCCCTAAATCGGTCACTTACCAGGACATAACGCACTTGGGAAACAAACGACATTGTCCTTGCATGCCAAATTTTGACGCGCCTAGAAATAATAATTATTAATTAATAAGATCTCATGTGCATGGATTCTGTTCGTTATTTCATACGTTCGTTTTCACAGATACTTCAGCTGTTCTCAGACCCTATCTAGTCTGCATTTCCCTCGCGCTTTTCCTGGGTAACGTTGATTGATTAGTTATTCCAGACGCATCAACTGCTCAAGTCAGTGGTCCCGAGAGTAAAGTGTAGGATTTTTTTTCTTCGATGGTTGGCGGTGATATTCTCCCTCTCTTGATGGTGAGATTCGACCTATCGCTGGCTAGGAAGGATTCCCTAAACAGTTATCTCATTCGAGCAGAACAACGCCCCTGCCGGGACAAGCTATAAGCTCCCTACTCGTCTCTCCACATGTATAATGGTGTAGTGCGTGTATGTGTGTGTGTGTTAGTAAAGATAGAATAATGAACTTGGGAACTAACGAACTAACAAATTTAGACGCACCGGGAAACAAAACTTAATTAAACAAAATTTAAAAGTTCCATATGCATAAAGTGAGTTCGTTGGTTTTTCAGAGATACTCCGGCTGTTCTCAGTCGACATCAAGTCTGCGTATCTTCGGGTAACGGTGGCTCCGCGGGCGCCGTTCTCGGCCGCCTGTGAACTCCAGACTGTATCGGCTGGCTGCAGCACGGCTGTGACAAAGCGCTTCCTCCGGGCTGCCCCCGAACCGTCGACGCTCGCTGCCGGAACCCCGTCACAGATTTACGACTGCGAAGGCGCTTCGAACGCCTACCCCCGGCGCCGAACGCTCACGCGCGCTCCACGCCCCGCCCATCACTCTCCGCACGCCTTGGGTGCCCGCCCCGCTGCCCGCCCCGCTGCCCGCCCGCTGCCGCCCCCGCTGCCCAGCCCCGCTGCGCCCAACGCTGCCGCCACGCTGCTCCCCCCCGCTCGCTCCGCTCCTCCGCTGCCCCCCGCTGCTCCGCCCGTCGCTGCCCAGCCCGCTGCCCGCCCGCTCCGCCCCGCTGCCCGCCCCCGCTGCCCGCCCCCCGCTGCCACGCCCGCGCTGACCGCCCGCTGCACGCCGCTCTGCTGCCGCCCCGATGCCCGCCCCCGCTGCCAGCCCCGCGCTGCCGCGCCACCGCTGCCCGCCCCGCGCTGCCCGCCTGCTTGCCCGCCCCCACGGCCACCACTGCTGCTCACCCACTCGCTGCTCACCCCCCTGCTGACCGGACCGCCGCCTCGCTGTCACGAATGCCGGATCAGTATCCCCTAACGAACATAAGCCATGGACTGCGCGGACATCTTCCCTTACCCTCACTCCCTAACCGTAAACATCACATATCGGTACACGGTTCGAACAGCACCAGGTCACGACCCTTTGAGCTACTGACCGGCGGGACGCCTGTTCCTTTGGTAGGTAGATACCTGGCTTTGGGGAAAACCTCGACAGCCAAACGCTGTAGATCGGCATCAATATTTTACCATCGACCACGGAGCAATGACTCCACGCTACCACCGTGCATCAGAACTCATACACTAATCTTCACGGGACTATTGATCCCTTTCGTCATCTGTGGGCGTACTCAGAAACCAAATCCAACTTAATCAACTCGGTCTTTAAAAGAATACGCTGCTGTGCTAAAGTATCCTACATATGCTGAACATAAAACAAAGCTGTTACCCAATGCATGAACGCCGCAAGCTGCAGAATGGCTACCCTTCTCATCTGCGAGTGCGATTACCACACTCGATAAAAGAATGCAGCTACCACTACATCGGGAATAATGACCTTATCTCAGTTAGGGTAACCCGGGAACACCACCAAATCAATCAATCGGTCTGTCAAAAATACGCGTGTAGCTAAGTATCCCTTTCCGAATGTGAAAAACAAACAAAATCGTAGGCCTGCTTACAGGCATGAACGCCCCAGCCGCAGATGGACACCCGGCGCCTCGCGTCGCGACGCCTGCAGGCGGCTACGTGCGGCGCTGCGGTCGCGCCGCACGGCCAGCAGCCCCGGGCGGCGGCAGCAGTTGTCGCCGGCCGTAACAAATGAAAGGGCGCCGGAGGGGCGTCGTTCGATCAGTCTCCGCGGCGCTTCGCTCTGCAGCTGCACGCACTGGCATCGCGCACCGCGGCGGCGACACCAGCAGCAAATGGCCTGCATTCTAAATAAATCGCCTTGTTTTTTCTTTAACATTCATTCGATAGAATTGATGAGTGATTCAGAGGCGGTCAATGATCCAGGCAATTAGTCTCGTAAGTGTAGTTAATATCTTTTTCCGCGGGAGGGTCGGTGATCTTTTAGATGGTGAGATCCCGACCGCCGAAACCTATTGTCGGCTAGCTACTGTTTTCCCTAACCAGGTGTCACCCAGAGAGACACATGCTCCAAGCTCCCGATCCACGATCTCCCGGCATTTTTGGTGGTGTCAGGTTGTAAGTGTGTGTACAGTAAGCTGTAAGTGTAACTAAGGGTTAGGATAGAAAGGACTAGGGAGGAAATATGCGCGTCTCGCGGTCCCTGACACAGTAGGCATTTCTATGTCAAGTACTGTCGATATCCCTCCGATAGGCCAATGTGCGGAGCAGTAATCGCAACCTACTGCTGTAGTATCGTAAGACGCACGTCAGGGGAGCTTAGACTCTGTCGAGCCGCGGTGGAGCGTGTGCTTCTGGAGGGAAGATGAAGTTATGGCCCCGAAGAGACCTTGAATCGGCGCGGAGTTTTACCATCCATATGAGGAGGAACACCGGCTCGTCCCGGAATAAAAATTCAAAACGAATAGTACTAATGAGCTTAGCCAGTTAGGATCAGGAAACACAGATTATGCAGCCCAAATAATACTATGTCATTTACATAAGTAACACCTCGGGTTTTCAATGGCGTATAGTATAAATTGATGTATAATTATGAAAGTATTTGATTGAATTTTGCACTTGATTTTCAAAATTTCTGGGAATGGACTGCATTTATTTTCAAGTTTTAACAAATCCGAATCTAGTGAGTATTACCTAAACTTTCCTCAAGTTAAATTACATCATTTTCCTTTTGATTTATTACTGAATATTGTAGGCTAGTTTCAATATATATTGTCATGCTAATTTAATACAATTTTATGTAGAATATTGTGGCATTCATAAGAGTAATTATCTTATAAACTTGAAGGCGTACGCTACTTAGAACGAGTTACCAAATACCTGTTCTTAAAGGAAAGAGTTAGTTACATTATTCAACTGGTCTATATCAAATTTTGATGGACTATTGTGACTAGCATTACAATATTTTCTTTTCCGGGTAACATTTTAATAATTCGGATAGTGAATATTTTTTCAAAATCAGTTGAATGAAAGAATGGCTTTAGTAAACAATTTAAAAATTATAAATGGAAGTTGTGATTCGTATATTTAATATTTACCTTTATTCAATTTCATTCAAATAGTTGTCTTCCAAATGGTACTTTATATGGTTTTTGAAACATAATCTTGAAACGCTTCTTCACGGACGACCATAGGGGCTATGGCTGAGCACTCGCCATTAGAAGAATTTTTCTATATATTATATATTTTTATTTTGAATTTCTTCGTCGAGCAAATGACAAAATGCTTGAGGAATAAAAGCACCGTAGGCGCTGGTTCGTCATTTCTTCGCGGGGCACACCTGGTGCGGCGGCGGGTTGCGGGTGCGGCAGCGGCATATTTCTCCGGCGAACGTCCATTGTCATCGGCTGTTCTACGGCCCGCACCGTACGATTTCTTCCTCACAAAGATGCCTACTTCGAAGGGATGGAAATCGCAGGGTGCGCAGATACATAATAATGATGACCAAGCTGTACCAACAAGACGTAACGTGTGTTGCTGTAGGTAAGACTTTACAGCCTCTTAGAGGATTATTCCCTCTGTATACACGTAAAAAATGTTCTTTGTAGAAATATTATAACACGTGTGTTTGGCGAAGCTGGGCGATTGAAATTATCAAGGGTATGCATAGCTTCTTGGTTTGTGTTCGAAGATCTTCAATCGCTTTGAATCATTATTTCGTAAGTGGTAGTGCATGAGTACATGCTCTGGGTGGCGGTGTTCCCCTTTGGTGCGTGAAATTTCCTGCGCAATTATGTGAGCGGCTCATCGTTGGAAGGATATATAGAATAACTAAATCGACTAAATTCTCTTGTTGATCTCTCTGTTTTTAATATGTATTCTGACTATCTGAAGTTTCTGCATTCAATGCGTTGTTAATACAGATTTGAACTGAACTGATTCTGTTTATTTCCGAAAATCTAAATGTCATTGCTCATGGCCTACTCAAGCCATCTTTACGCTAATGGATTTTTTAATATTTTTTAATTTATTAAGGTTAAACATGCATACTTAGAAGATTTTTACAAATATCCATTTTAGCCAATACTATTAAATAGGGAAAATTAATTTGTTTCAGATGTTTCTGGGCCTGCGAAAACACTATGTCAGAGACACGAACAATATTAATTAAGCTGCATAAAACTGAGCGTTACAAGTTGGGTTAGAAGCTCAGAGAAGTTTAAATTTAATAATTGTTAAGTTAAATGAATAAAAGTAATTTTTAGTTAACAGCGACAAAACCGACATTTTATATTATAACTATTAAAAGTAAGTAAGTAGTTGAAAACCCCTTGCAAGAATTGCTAATTTTTGAACTTTTTTTTACGTTCAAAAATCTGAAGTATAATACGCTAATTTGTAGCGGGTCACCCCGAAACCATCTTCGATTACAAATTCTTACAATGAGCGAGGGAATAAATTTACATCAGGTTATATATCAATGTCTCTGAAGCATTATGATGGGATTATAGCACGTTGACAGTTTCGATCTATCAAAAAACAGCGCGAGCATTTTCACTCACAATTGAGATTTTGTTTAGTTTCTGACTAATGCCTGTTCTACAATACACGGAGCAGGCGAGAGCGACGTGTACCGCTCTGATCACCGCCACTTAAATCTCGCCAATAAATGTTTATACCCGAAGCATCAACGAAAGAGCTTATTGAAAGTGTCAGCATTATGATGTAACCCTAAGAGCTGTTAGAGTAATCTCCATGTTTCACTAGCTGTTGACCCTGCGCTTACAGACGATGTGCTGATCAATGATAGACGTTTGACTACACTGTTTTCTATATCTACTATCTATTATCCGCAGTGCGCTCCATATCTCTCGTCTGTCCCATGTCTCGCCTCTAGAGTAGCGGCGCGCGCTGTGTCTAAGCGTCTTCTGGTCATTCTCGCGGAAATGTTTTCATGTTCTATGCGCACCACACAATAAGTTAGTACCCGGATCTATGCGGACGTATTCCCACATAACCCTTACCTTCCAGGCACGGAAACAATCCTCATATATTTTTCGCAGCAAATCTCCTTTGGTATATTTAATGGAAATATGGCTAAGGGTATCTTATCTACTCTGATGAAATGTATAATAACCTTAACATACAATCGAGGACGACATCCAGAGATAATATAGTATATCTTGGGTGCAATGGCTATAGGGGCATCTGTAAATGCATGAGAAAATATTTAAGGACAAAAAGCGAGCCTGTTCTGTATTTTCTGAAAGATATAATTACTAAAACACGCTGCAAGAGTAACCTCTGCGTACGCACGATTACACTATCACCTGGGACGGACGAAACTGGGATAAAAATTTTGAAACGGCTTATGAGGACCTTTCTAAGATGAACGAACATCCTCTCAAATGTAATCGAGCGATGAGAGTCTCAGAGAAATTATATATGGCGTGTATATAAGTTCACAATGAAAGGTTGCAAATCATCACAAAGATTATGAGAATGTTTACTAATATAACATTAGAGATTTTCTTGTAAGAGTGAAAACAACTGAGCTTTCACACATACAGAGATAAGAGCGCAATTAATAAGAGTGAGGACCTTTATATCTTTTCGGCATAGATCTTATTTAGAACGAGGACTCACTAACCTAGACGAGTGCTAAAGTTGAGAATGCTTATACTCAGTGTTAACGATACAACACGAAAGAAAGAGACTAACAAGTGGTTCATGTACACACCACTGCGAGATTTATACGTTGAGTATATTTGTGCGGGTCAACGCGAGCAGCTTGTCAGAGTTTATATCTTGCAGACCTGCAGAGATATTGTTTTAAAGATATCTATTCGACTGCGATCTTGGTGTGTCCGTTTTTCATTAATGCCGTAATGATGATAGAGAGATATTTATATGTTTATTCTTAAACATCGGTTTAATATAAAATTAGTCTTTGGTAGAAATAATCAGAAAATTATATCAAAATAAATGAATGCATACAACACATTCTAGAGTAATCGGAGAGTCTATTAATGTTCAAAATACTTCACTTAATCCAATGAAAAACAACGAGAGAAAATGTACAGCTAATAATCATCGTATGGATGCAGAAAAATGGTTACAGTTCGCAGAAGGAGAGCAGAAAGATGTGTCGAGCACGACTATATAAGAGTTTTATCATAATCTCAGACGTAGTAGGAAAATCACTCGCAGTACAGATTAAGTCAGTATTTCCAATTGGCGAACATCTTGAGAGTGAGTTGTAACACACTCACACGTATACACACAATGGTCACAGGTCACAACACACTCTACGCACCAACTGTTTGAGAGAACAGTCTCTCTCACACATCTACACATGAGAACAATAGGAAAAAAACCTGCAGCTTCGTGGGCAGTGAGTCAAATTTCGAGAAATATTCTATAGTGAGTCACTTTATTTTCTCAGCTTTGTGAGAGAGTAGTATTCCAGCAAGCTAGGAAGCGCCTAAAATTGGAGATTTAAATGCCTTGAGCTGTGCACAAATATAGATGACAATCGAAAGTAGATGGTAGACTGAGGTGCGCCAGTAAGGCATCATTGGTCTAAGTCAGCACCTGATCCGCTCTCGACAGCGATCCATCTGCCCAAGGGGAAGTGACTCGTCATACTGCGGACATATACGTTCATTGGAGTGACAGTACGCATGCGAGAGTGCGAGATAGTCTTATCACACATATATAGCATATTCCATTAACCGGCGAGAGACGCTGGGTATGGCTGCGCGCCAAAAACACACTACGGGAGGGAGAGACGCGGAAGGATTGAAATGGAGATGAGGCTTGTAAATGACGAAAAGACACGAACACCTTACATGCCAAAGACAGGATGGGTTACGCTCGCTCACACAGGTACTACTTTTCTTCATTGTTCTCAATTGAGAAATCACTTCGAGATACGCGAGCTCAGAGCGACACTAGCACTCTTACGGTCCTTCACTCTTGCAATGCCGTAACACAAAAATGATACATATTCTACAATCGTTCAGGTGCCAACTCAAGTATGTATCAATGTTGAGTCGCTCTCGTCTGATGCAGTGCAGTTTAAAACGTCTATTCGCACCATTGCTGAACACGCTCAATTGAGATGCATCACCGCGACTCTCTGGTGATGAATGGCTATCTGATTAGAATTGGGACGAATTCCGCAACTTTCAAGTTCCGTAATTTACTGCTACCTCTATTACCCGCGTGCTACAATAACTAAACCATACTCCGCATACCATATGTCACTGATTCAGAGGTGGTCTAAGTTGAAAATGAGCTTTCACTCTATTCCACGTACGCTATATTGCACCCAGCGAGGCTTAGATGATCTTTAGGTATGCGACCACCTGAGCATACCTGAGAGTGGCCTGCAGAACGCGGCGGAGGTTAGCATTCATATAAAGATTTATTGATCGTAGGGCCACCGAGTCTGGGACACGAAGTTTACATCGGCTAAGCGGAATTAGCTATAGCGTATAAATCACAGTTTGGCCATCCTTAGGAGTAGTACTCTAGGTGAGCAGGCGTGGGAACCGTGGCTATGGCTGATGCGGGCTGTACTTTGTCTGTTCTCTAAAAACAAGTACACCCCATAGCCGGACGGTCCGCACGACTTATGGCTCATCCACTACAAACGAGCACACCAGAGTAGGCGTCTAGAGCATTATTCATATTTCCTCAACCCTTTTCGTCTCTTCACATAACATGGCACTTCTCTATTCTGACTATTAAAAAGAGATGAATCGTAGACTACCACCTAGCTCCAAATGTTGAGGTATCAGTCGTGGAGCTTAGAGCTTCTTCTTAGTTGGTTACAGTGGCCCGCTGATTGGAGATATCTGGTTGAGCAAAAAATTCCGAAAGCGACATGTAAGTAGCACCCAATTTGTAAATCCAGAGGGGGACACACACAGTCATACTTGCGTGTAACTACACACACACGTCGAATATGTAGCTCGGGCAGTCGCACCGAAGTAATGAAAGCTTATTAGTGTACGCGGCCGGAAATCTGCTAATCAACAGGCGATCACTTTTTCACCAGAGCTTCGAGTTCGCGCGGTCTAAACACACGCGAAATAATTCGGATATTTGGGATCTTACTATAATTGTACGAAGAGACAATAGGTAAATTGAACGCTTTTTATAATATTTACCTAGGGGGACGGCCGGCGATGTAACAATAGCATATGAAAGAGGTAAGAGCAAGTAGAGAGAGCCGCGAGGCAGGGAAGACGCTGACGGCTACATTGCACGAGTTGCAGAAATAGTCGGGGTCGACCTTCGAAAAAGAAATCATATTAATGGTGGAATTTTGTCAGCTAATTATAAGATAAGAGTTACGCTGGAGAGCAGAAATATGGGGGAAAGGCCTCCATATTGAGCTGCATTGGACGTGCTATAGAGGCACATGTTATAGAACAGTGGTTTGGTAGGGGCTACCCATCTTGGTCCCCCGTCAACCTTAAGTTGGTAATATTAGGACATTGGAGAGTTACGAATATGAAGAAGGAATTATCTTCATGTGACTTCCATCCGAGAATACAAGAGCGCGCAAAAATTGCGGGTGACGTATT
>BOPP01000116.1:3211673-3248876 GCA_017312745.1 Gryllus bimaculatus
CGGATCAGTATCCTAAGAAATTGACCATGGACTGCGCGCAATCTTTCCTTACTCCTCACCCTAAATCTACACATACATACATACGGTACGCGTCCGAAGACCAGTCAAGAGCTTCGAGCTTGACCTGGCTGGGACGCTGTCCCACTGGTAGGAGATACCTGGTTGGGGATAACCCCACAAGCCGGCGTGTAGATCGGCACCATATTTCAGCATCCAGCGGGAGATGATCACGATCACCACCGGTGATAAAACATACCCTACATAAACGGGACTATTGGCCTTGTCAATTGGGGTACTCAGAACCACTAAACAATCAATCAATCAATCAATCAATCAATCGGTCTGTCAAAAATACGCTGTGGCTAAAGTACCTACAGATGTGAAATAAAACAAAGGCCTGTGACCAGGCATGGACCCCCAGCCACAGAATGGTCACCCCTGCTCGCTGCGATTACCACACTCGATAAAAAGATGCACTACACTAATGAGGAATAATGACCTTATCAGTTGGGTACCGGGAACCACTAATCAATCAATCGGTCTGTCAAAAATAGGATGTGGCTTAAGTATCTTCCTATGTGAAAAAACAACAAACATAGGCCTGTTACCAGGCATCAACGCTCATTCGCACAATGGCGACCCCTTCTCGATGCGAAGCCGCGATTACTACACCCGATAAGAACTACACTTACGGGACTAATAACCTTACAAGTTGGGTACCGGGAACCACCAATCAATCAATAGGTCTGTCAAAAATACGCTGTGGCTAAAGTATCTTCCGATGTGAAAAAACAAACAAACGTAGGCCTGTCACGAGGCATGAACGCCCAGCCGCAGAATGGCCACCCCTGTGCGTCGCGAAGCCGCAGGCGCCACGTGCGGCGCGCGGGTCGCGCAACGGCCAGCAGCCCCGGGCGGCGTCAGCCAGTGTCGCCGGCCGTAACAATGAAAGGGCGCCGGAAGGGCGCGCGTTTCGATCAGTCTCCGCGGCGCTTCGCCTCGCAGCCGCGCGCACTGGGCCTCGACGCCCCCGCGGCCGGACGAACACGAGCAGAAATGGACTGCATCTGAATAAATCGGGCTTATAGTTTTTTTAATCGTTCGATTGGTTGATTAATGATTCCGGGCGCGTCAGCTGATCAGGTCATTAGTTTCGTAAGTGTAGTTCATATTTTTTTTCTCGGGAGGGGTCGGTGATCTTAGATGGTGAGATCCGACGCCGACCTATTGTCGGCTAGCGATGTTTTCCCTAACCAGGTGTCACCCCAGCAGAGACAAGCTCCAAGCTCCCGACCAATCTCCCGGCATTTTGGTGGTGTCAGTGTAAGTGTGTGTACCAGTAAGTTTAAGTGTAACTAAGGGTAGGATAGAACAAGGAATGGGAAGGAAATATCGCGCGCGGTCCGCGTCCCGACACAGTAGGCATTTTCCATTGTCAATAACTTCGATACCTCCGATCAGGCCAATGGCGGAGCAGTAACCCAACACCTACTGCGTGCAGTATCCGTAAGACCAATCGGGAGCTTGCGGGAGGATGCGCGGCTGGAGCAGTGCTGCTCTGAGGGAAGATAGAAGTTATTCCCCGGAAGAGACGTCTTGTAAATCGGCGCCGGAGTTTACCATCCTATGAGGAGGAACATGGCCCCGTCCCGGAATAAAACATTCACTAAACGAATAGTACTAATGATCTCAGCAGTTGACGATCCAGGAAACATCAATTATCAACCCAAATAATACTATGTCATTTACATAAGTACACTCGAGGTTTTCCAAATGGTGTATAGTATAAATTGATGTATAATTTGAAAGTATTTGATGTGAATTTTGCACTTGATTTTCAAAATTTTCTGGGAATGAACTCCATTTATTCAAGTTTTAACAAATAGAATCTAGTGAGGTATTAGCTTAAACGTTTTCTCAATTAAATTACATCATTTTCTTTTTGATTTATTACTGAATATTGTAGTAGTTTCCAATATATTACTGTCATCTAAATTATGAATACAATATTTTATGTAGAATTTGTGGCATTCAATAAGAGTATATTTATAAAACTGAAGGCGTACGTACTTAGTAAGTTACAAAATCACCTGGTATCTTAAAGGAAAGTAGTTAGTTCAACATTATTCAACTGTCTATATCAAATTTTGATGGACTATTGTGGATACATTACAATATTTTCTTTCCGTAACATTTTAATAGTTGTGAGTGAATATTTTTTTAAATCGTGAATGAAACAATGGCTTTAGTAAACAATTTAAAAATTATAAAATGGAAGTTGTGATTCGTAATATTTATATTTAATTTATCAAGTTTCATTCAAAAAGTTGTTTACAAAATGTACTTTAAATGTCTTTGAACATAATTTAGATACGTTCTTACGACGGTTGGTTGAACCATTAAGAGGAATTTCTTACATTGCTGCGAGCATGACAAAATGCTTCGCAGGAAAAAAGCCCTAGCGGGTTCGTCATTTCGGCACACTGTGCGGCGGGGGTTGCGGGGTGCGGGCAGCGGCCATATTTCCTCCGGGCGAACGTCCATTGTCATCGCTGTTTACGGCCCCGCACCGACGATTCTTCCATCACAAAGATGCCTACTTCGTAGGGATGGGAAATCGGAGGGTGCGCAGATACATAACTAAAGATGACAAGCTGTACCAACAAGACGTAACGTGTGTTGCGAGGAAGATTATCAGCCTTTAGAGGATTATTCCACTCTGTAATACCGTAAAATAATGTTCTTTGTAGAAATATTATAACAGTGTTGTTCGGGAAGCTGGCCGATAAAAATCTATCAAGATATCATAATTCGAGGTTTGTGTTTCCAAGATCATCAATCGCTTTGATCATTATTTCCGTAAGTGTAGTGCATGATACATGTCTGGAGGTGGCTGTGTTCCCCTTTGGTGCGTGAAATTCTGCGCAATTATTGGAGCGCGTCATCGTTGGAAGGAATATAAGGAATAACAAAATCGACTAATTCCTTTGTTGATTCTCTGTTTTTAATATGTATTCTGACTACTCTGAGTTTCTGCAATTTAAGGTAGTTAATACAGATCTGAACTGAACTGATCTGTTTATTCCGAACAATAAATGTCAATTGGCTAATGGCTACTCAACACTTACCTAATGATTTTTTAATATTTTTAATTTATTAAGTGTTTAAATGCATATTAAAGATTTTTACAATACAATTTTACAATACTTTAAATAGGGAAAACTAATTTGTTTCAGATATTTTGGCCTCGCAAAAAAAACATATGTTCAGAGAACGAACAATATAATTTATCAATAAATTGACCTAACAAGTTGGATTAGAAGCTCAGAGAAGTTTTAATTTTAATTAATTGTTAAGTATTAATGATAAAAAGTAATTTTTAGTTTATTACGACAAAACCGACATTTTATATTAAACTATTAAAAGTAGTAAGTAGTTGAAACCTTGCAAGAATTGCAAATTTTTGAACCTTTTATTAAAGTTTAAAGATCTGCATTCTTAAAAATAATTTGTAACGGGTCCACCCCGAAACCATCTTATTATCCCTTACAGAGTAAGAAACAAAATTTTTAATGCTAAGAGATGGGAATAAATTGCACAAAACATTTGATTTTTCACAAAATTTGAGAGTTGGTTAATTTCTGAACATCTTTTACACGGAGGACTATCCTTAACCGCCAAACCTTCAAAAATGTAATAGAATCTTCAAGAAAGTATAGTTTTGTAAACTACTATTTATAAAATAAACATGTATTACCCATGTCCCTTCCGCAAGTTTGCCTGTATAGTCTGGCACACGTTTTACTTATTTTTACCCCTATATTTGCTTCATGTTCTCAGAGTATTCCGTATATTTCTTAATCTTCTTCTATAATTTCGAATGTTTTCATGTTTCTCCCGATGTTCTCGTCATGTTACTACGTATGTTCCCCATACATACCCTTACCTGTTAACCGTACATTCCCCATATGTTCAACTTAAATCCCTTTTGAAATTTAGAAAAACAGTTCTTTATTTCGAAGTAGTATTCTAAACCTTACAGCAACCGACAACGTATTGATTCTCCTGGCGGATGAAACTGAAAATTTTGAATAGCCATGAGCACTTCGAAGAGACGAGCACCCCAAAATGTAATCGATGGGCTCAAAAATATTGTTATGCATGAAGAAGTTCAATCTCTAAGATATAGAACTGTTTACATAATTGTTTTAGTAGTGAAAATTGCTTTACACTGGAACACAATTTGAACGCTTCTGGCAACTCTTTACTTCGGAATGTTGGACCAACTAGAGATGTAATAGAATGTCTTATTTGGTACGTCATGGCACAAGAAACCTAACAAGGATCCCTTAAACAACAGCAAAACGTTGTTTTGGGGACTGCAACGCAACATTTCAGAGTTTAGCACGATGTTGCTGTGTGACGTGTTGTGCGAGTTGCAGGCATTCTGCTGTTTCATTAATGCCGTAAGAAACATTTGATTGTCTTAAATCCGTTTAATATATGCCTTGGAAATAATCAATTATCCGAAAAGAGCACACTCAGGGGAGGTTTATGTCAATGGTTTCTTCCAAATGCTAGAAAACCGTAAATGTTTCTTAGCTTCTTATATACAGATGGCTCATAATAAATGTTACAAGGACAGAAAGATGTCAAAGACTATACTTTTTATCTTAACACGTAGTGGAATATCCAATACAGCGTAGTCACGCACTCTTAAATGTTTGACATCACGTCCCCTGATGGTTAAGCAACACACCCTGCACACGTGTTTGGCAGGCACACGAACACATAGGAAAGAACCTGCCCGCTGGCAGTGACAATATCGATATTTTTGTCTTTATTGTTCAGCTTTGCAGTATCCGCAGTAGGAAGAAGATAACCTTGAGTAAGCGCCAGGCCCAGAGGTTGGCGAGGGCCAGCGGCCTTGGCAAGCACGCACGCACGCTCGACAGTCTCTGCCCAGGGGAAGTGCCCAGGGGAAGCGGGGAGGGCAGCGGGTGGAGTCACGCTTTGGGAACTTCCAAAGCCGCCGGGTGGCGCGCCAAGACAGGGGGAGGCGTGAGTGAGGACGTGGCTTGGTAGCGCGCCAGAACGCCCCCTCCCAAGCGGGTGGAGTCACCAGGGGGTTAATTTTCTGAATTAATCCAGTCGGACCGCCCACGCACGGCCCTCTACTCCTTGCATGCGTACCTTCATCTCGATTATCTCCACATCTCACCGCCCTCACCGCCCGTTATTGCTGGTTCTACTGCTATTTCCACCACTTCTTTACCCAGAACACCGACCCCTCCTCTATCCCTCGTGCATATGCCCACAAACCCTCCCGCGGATTTGGTATTTCTCTCCTCACCTTTCACCGGCTTAGGTAGCTCAGGACATCAACCGACGCTCTGAGTGCCTCTGACCGGGAGGTCCTAGATTTTGAGTGCAACCAGTGGCACGACTTTTTACACTAGCTAGATAGCTACGTTAAATTCATTGCTATCTAGAGAAGAACTCTAGCGGCCGGCTGCTCTGATCGGTAGTTTTCCGTTGTTTCTTCAAACACCAGGCGAATGCCGGAGAGGTACCCTAACAAACGAGCCACAGAGACCGCGCGATATTTCCTTCCTCTTTCTTGTCTTCTACTCACTCCTTACTGACAAACGTGGACTATACTAGCGCAAATGTTGAGATATCAGTCGGGAGCTTAGAGCTTCTTCCAGCTGGTACAGTGCCCCGCTGGTTGGAGATATCTGGTTGAGCAATATTCCGAAAGCCGACATCTAAGCCAGCACCCTATCTTAGAATCCAGCCGGGGAAGATCACAGTCATATCCCGTAACTAACAAGCATGTTGTACACTTACGGAAGTAATGAACTTATTAGTTGACGCGCCCGGAATCTCTAATCAATCAGGCGATCAATCCTTTTCAACATAGCTTCTGACGTTCGCTGGTCTAAGACACGCCGAAAATAATCGGAATATTTGGGACTCTTTTATTATATTGAGAAGAGACAAAAGGTAAATGAACCCTTTTGTAATATTTATCTAGGGGGACGCCGGCGATGTAAAATAAACAATATGACTTCAGAGTAGAAGAGAGCCGCGGAGCAAGACCTGGTGGCTACATGCGTTGCAGATAGCGTCGGTCGATTCGAAAAGAATGAGTATTAATGGTGGAATTTTTGTCAGTGAATCGAGTAAGATTATTACCAGCTACGCAGAATAGTGAGGGGAAAGGTCTCATATTGCTGGCATTGGACGTGCTATAGAGGAATGTTATAGAACAGGGTTTGGTAGCGGGCACCCATCTGTGGTGAACCCATTCGCAATTAAAGTTGGTAATATTAGGACATTGGAGAGTACGAAATATGAAGAAGGAATATCTTCATGGTGACTTCCATCCGAGAAGACAAAGAGCGCGCAAAAATCGGTGACGTATTCTAAATAAAAACTATTTTCAATAATTTTAGAAAAGATTAAATAATAGAAGTCATTAATAAAACAAAATTACGAGCTCAATTGAGATATAATATATTAATTTAAAATAAATAGCAAGTGTTGATTGAAACGTTGATTATTTAATAGTTTCGTGCAATTCATTAATAGTAGATAAAAAAGAATTTCCAGAAAACTACCTTATTTGTACGAATGACAGGTCAACCAGTTACAGTGGCGGTCATTAAGTAAAATTACGTAATCGAACACGCATGAATTGTACTAATGAAACAAGCAAAGCAATATTTGGAAGAATGAAAATGTGGAGTGGGTATAGACAACAATCCCATTTCAATACCCATTCTCCATACCAGTTCCTCTCCCCCTAACATTCCTTTGAATGGCCGCTCCTGTAATCAATCCTAGCATCTGCAATCACACAATCATCCTGCCTTCCTCTCTCTTTCTCTCACTTCCTGTATTGTTTGCTTCTGTGGCCCCATTCCTCATATGCCCTTCCTCGCGAAAACGTGCTCTCTCTCTGTTACATCATCGTCTCTATGGATACGTTTACCTTCCACACAACCCCCACTTAAGCTCGTGGAACCCGATAAGGGTACGCTTCGTTGTCTGTTGTATACGAGCTTGTTTCGTGCAGCCGCGTGCTGGCACGAGCAGTTTCTTCTTGCACAGCTACTGAATATAAATTCATTTACGTTTGTTATCTCTTGGCTTCCATTTCAGACTAAAGGGGATATTCTCATTTCCCTTCCTCTACCGTTACACATCGATGAATTCAGAGATAAAGTTAATAAGATGAATTGAAATAGTGCTTATTTCGGTACCAGGTAATTGAAAATACGTGTTTCTATGGCAATAGTCGTTCGTTGCGATATCTTGACAAGTTGTAACCTTGACTTTCAATTGTATGACGTATGAGGGATGTTCTAAAAATACGCGGATTGACGTCATAAAACAAAATGTACTTTATTTATAAGTTAGATGTCTGGATCCCCTTTAAAGTACTCTCCTCCCCAACGCACACACTTATCCCAACGATTTTTTCCACAAGTTGAAACAATCCTGGTACGCTTCTTTTGTAATGTCCTTCAGCTCCTTTGTTGCATTTGCCATAATCTCGGAGTTTGTATCAAATCATTTCAGTCAAGGGTCTTTTGAGTTTGGAGATCAAGAAAAAGTCACAAGTAGCAATGTCACGTAAGGAGGGTGAGGAAGAAAAATCGTATGATCGTACATCGTAATGTAAAACGATCGGCAGTATGTTGCCGGAAAGATCGTGCTAAGATCTTTCTGAGAATATATTTACCCTCCTTGTTCTTGCTTGTGTAAAGATGACAGCAAGAAGCAGAAACAAATTGCTGAAAGATATTGCCAGAAACTTATTGATAATATAAGTCCAGTATAAATGTTTACAAGATCTTGATTTATGATGTTTGCTCATTAATATTCCACCTCTTGTACAGGAATACAGACACAATTAAGATCAATTTCCAACTTGTTTTTGTAAAAACAGTAGGTGTGAAAAAAACTCGGCACATTTCATGTTTCTCAAACAGTTTCCAATATACGTAAATTAAACAACCCATTGAAATAAACAATTGCACTCTACGGATAATATTTATTTTCAGTTGTTTCAATATCATTTGTAGTAATGTTTTTCAATTAATTTTTCAACAATACGTTATCATCTACTAAGTATCTAAGGTTAATGAGGATTCTCTCTTCTCACGGTTCAGTTGCTTCATATTTTGGTTTTAACCTTGTTAAACTACCCTCCTGAGCTCCAGTAAGGGCCATCTCTAGTAAGGGATATTTTTGTTCAGAACCGAAGGTGACCAGTTTCAGAGTTTACAAAGAGAGAAGTGCTTTTCGTTTCATTCCGTTTGTCGTCTTATAAGGCTCGTTGGAACGCTTATAGAGCCTGTTTCACTAAAAGTGATGTTTTGATGACATTTCCTCAGTTTTATTCCTAGTTAAAGACTTACCAAATTATAATTTTAAAATTAACACGTACCTGTTGTGTTCCACTTATCAATTAGTTTATTCCATTTAATTTCATTTATATGTGGTAATGTGCTGAAGGAATATCGTTAGTGAGTGTTCACTACACAACGTTTAAAATATTAGACACAAATTCTACTTCTTTTGCATATAGATTTGAATAAAAATATCCCAAGTCCATAAAAGGTGTGAAGCCATATCATAAGTTCACAAACTATTCATGGAAATAAATAATCAACAATTCCGAAGATATCTCTTGAAAAATGGAGGATTGAATTAAAATTGTAACGGCTTGATATCATAAACAACCGCGACCTGCCCAGCTCTTAAGAACGAACTCAACGTTTTGTAAAGTTTAGAGCTCTTCCTCGGAGTGGTTTCGCCAGGAATCTTGTTAGTTATGTTTACGATGTGAATGTCTTCATTTATAAGGGCACGTTGCCACCACAGGCGTTTCAGAGGTCGTTGTTAAATGTCACTGCGCTTAAACGCGAACATTAACGAGGCAGAGGAGACGTAATAGGTTCTGTAAGCTGTATCAACTTACGAGAAGTAGTATCATTCTGGACTGTTGGCAACTGAATGGCGAATGGACGTGTCTATGGTGCTAACATCCACATCGGACCAATGAAACATGACATAAAATGTTAAGGTACTCTGCCTGGTGGAAATTCTGAAGAACCATTAACTTGACCATAGTTCATAAATGAAGAACATTGACGGCATAATTAAAGGTAAAATTTCCAAGGAACAGTAGAATTGAAAAATGGCCGTGTACAAATGAATCATGTTTTTCGTTATAAAACATATATTTTATTCTTCCGAATGCTTTAATTTTAGTGAGGCCGATGTATGTTTATTGTCGGTTTTTTCGCATATTAAGTTAAAATCTAGTACGCTTTTAACTACTAATAGTGAATAATGACATAGTTAATGTCAGTTCTGCATATAGTGATCTTTCAGTTTCAAAGTACACCTTTGAGGTTCAAAATATTACATATTTTATTTTTTATGAGTAAAATAATGGTTTCTCTTTAACCTGGTGAAAGATTTTTTAAAAGTATCTCAATTAGCTCATGAGATATGCTTGGAAATATCGAAGCATGTCACAATCCTTGTGCTTGAAATTCATTTCTGCTACGCCCATTCCTATACGTTTCTTTTCTCGATAAACTTTTCTCGTATTTATGTTTCGCGGTGATTTTCGGAATACAAATTCTGCGCACAAGAAGTTTGCATTGTACTAATCTATTTATTCTCTGCAAATCAAGGAATATGCAATAGTCTTGTTTTGTTTATCATTTCAAAGGTTGGTGAGAGAATTGAGTGGATAGTTTCTGTTTGTTATTCTCTTTTGCGTAGATATATGTTGTGATTACTACAGAATAATTGAAATTGCAAAGCGCAAACTTGTGTATAGATCAAAGAAGTCTGCATTTCGTGGCAACAGGTATACAACTAAAACGACTGTTTCTAACAGTACACCTGAAAGTGCTGCATCAAAAAATTAAGAAGTGATACAGATTTCAGTTCCGGCACTGCTTGTGTTAACATTACATTACATGTAAATATTTTATTTAGAGAATTAGAAAAGTGTCTTTGTTGTGTGCTATAATCAACTGAAAATATAAATGTAAATATATTGTTAGGCTTAGGCTGCAGTGTGCAAGTGGTGGGTAGTGAATATGAAAACAGTTTGGTGCTTTGACATCTGTTACAACCTAGGTGAAAATAAAATGTATATTATGTAAATATACGTGCAATTTATGCTATGTGTTTGGGGTAGGGGCAGGATTGAGGGTATTTTCTGTACTTATGAATTTCCCACTATCTGTAAAGAAGTCTATATTTATGATGGTGAATGTCAGAATTCCAGCGGCATTTAGTTAAGTAGCTGCAAAATATTTTCTTATGGGAGTTGAAGAAGAATCAGAATTGACAAACATCTGGGACATATCAGTGGCTTGTGATACATCCCTTGCCAAAGGATGTAGTTCACATCTGGCTGTGTGCACAGTTATTGGTGCTAAAATGATATAGTGATAGAAACGCATGTCCTTTCATCTAGTGGTAAGAGATGTGAATAATAGAAAATTAAGGATACAATAGAATATCAAGAATGATGGGAAAATCATAAAGAAGGATGTAATAAAAATTATTCAGAAAGTGCAAGGAACATGGAAATAGAAGATACGAAAATTATTTTTAATAGTGTGTACAAAAACATGGCCTAAAGTATGTCTATTACATTGGAGATTGTAACCCAAAACGTTTCAAGGCTGGGTCAGATAGTGAGCCATATGTCAAAGAAATTAAAGAAGTAAATAAATCAAGTTTACGCCATGTACAAATAATTAATGGGTACACAGCTCAGAAAAATGAAAGAGGCCATTAAAAATGAAAAGTTGGGTGATACTAGACCATTTGATAGAGATAATAGATAGACACTGACAGTTTATTGTAGAAATGCCATCAAGATTCACTGCAATAATAACAATTAATTATGGGGCGAAAGTAGGATACATGTTAGTTAGGACATGTGGTTAGCAAGGATTGTATGATGGCGTTCCAAGAAGAGGATGACAAACACACACTTCTTGCAATTAGATAGGCACTAGAAGCAACCAAAGACGTCAGAAAATACAGAAAGAGATTAAAACAGGAAGAAGAAACAAGAAAGAATTAAATGGATAGCTCTCTTTATGCATTAGAAGCTTTCTGATCTGAGGTAAGCACATGGTTAACTTTAATCTTAATTTCCCGCTAGTGTGATTTTTTTAAGTGGTTAGCATGATAAATCAAGAAATAATTAATTTATATGAGTAAAATTGTGCACACTGATGCCTTTTTATTACAAAAACAACCTTTACTAGTATCTTTGCTCTGTCATCATTAGATTTTGAAAAGAATAGTATTATATAACATATTTTTGTAGAAGAAATTGTAATTGGAAATAATTTTAAAAGAGAGTTTCTCTTTACAGAAGGCAAAAAATCTAGTAAATGTTGTAGATCTGAGTTTTTCTAATACATAAATGTAAAAATCAAGTTTTAATTAAAAAATTGAAGAAAGTTATCATGTTAACTCTGTCCAGCGACAAAGTGTACAATGCGCTTAACATTTTTTCTGTAATTATTTCAGTAATTTTTTATAAGAAATGGTGCATTATAATTAGAAATATTTCAACATTAAACACAATTTTTTATGATTATTTATATATTACGGGGTAAACTAGTGGTGCTACAGAATGGTACAGACTTTCACGTATTAGTTCTATATTTTCTTAGTCTCGGATAGCTATTTGGATTTACCACATACTCTTGTCAGCTGCCGTCTATCGCCACCCAAAGTACATTATTTTTTAATTTTCTTAATTTTTCGGTTTCCTAATAGTAGAACGAAAATAATATTTTAAGACTATTGAATTACAGTAAAACCTCGTCATAAATGAACAATATTCTGAGAAAAATTTGGAGCAGTTTTTAAGGAAAAAATAAAGCTTTACCGTGAATGTGAAATTTGAATCTCTTTTCACAGAAAACAATCGAGTTTTCGAAAAATTTCATAATACGTCATTTCAAGCACTGTGACACAAATGCAATAGTGTTTACAAATTGCTGGGAAAGTGCACATTAAAGGCGTGAGAGATATTTCAAATAAATCATTTGTGTATTTTTGAAAAAAACAAAAGAATACAGAATAGTCAATTCTATGTCATCTTAAACACTGCAATCAGTACTATCCGTTAGAAAAGTATTAAGAAAATTTGAGCATTTTTTGTTAAAATGGTGTTTGAGTGTTTCTGAAAATGTGGAAGTTTGAGCTCATTTTCACATAAAACTGTTGAGTTTTCGAGCAACTTTATCTGACATTATTTAAAACACATGAACTCATAAATATATTAATGCACATTAATTGCTTATAATGTAGTTATTAACGTGAGAAAAGAGTCAAATAAATACAATTTTGTAATTTTTAAACATCAAAAGAAAAGTGAAATATGGCGTTTATGTCTTCTTATAGAGTGCATTTAGTTCTATCCCTACCAGAAGTTTAAAGAAAAATTTAAGCTGTTTTGGAGAAAATATTGTTTTTCGTATTTTTTAAATTGCAATTATGGATGAGAAATGGCATTTGAAGGGAAAATCTCTAAATTTAATTTTGTAATTGTAGGAAGATGCTGAAAAATTCATTTTTTTATATTTTAGGTAATTTAGAGTCAACCGTGAAAATCGAACCTGTCATATTTATAAGTGTATTTTACTCTATTCTTACGAAAAAATTAAACAATTTAAAACCGTTTTCGAAATAATTATGAAAATGCTCCAAGGACTTTAGGTAAAGTACCCCCAAATTTTAAAGAATTTTTTCAAAATCTCAAAGATTTGACTCGAGCCTGATGTACAGCGATTTCTTCAATTTGGAAAAAATGCTATGCATGGTTTAGGCGCAGTAGTGTTCAGAGACGGACGATGTTTTGAAAAGAACCAATGTCTCTGTATCAGGGTACCCCAAAACGTGCATTTCCGTTGAAATCTTGAAATCGGAAATCAGCATTACATACCTTTCCCTACACTACGTATATACTCCGTGTGTACGTATGTATGTTGAATTACACCAACAAAACAGTAGGCAAACGTACTTCACCTTAACATTATACACATTCTAACAGGCATTAGTACATACAACATTCCATGCGACCTTCACGTAGTTACATTGAATTGAATTGAATTTGCCTTATTTTACGTGGCGAGACTCGGGCCATCAGGCCCGCTCTTCCGTCTGAGACGAAAATTTCGCCTAGCGCTCCTTTCACCCAAGGAGGCGCGAGTGGATGCATGGAGAAAGGAGGTATTTCTTGGGCGAGAAACAGGCCGATTTGAGTTTTAAGCCTCAGAGGCGTCATTTAGGCTTTGAGGATCTTTTACATTCGCCAAGTCAATCTACGACATGCGGACAGCGAAGCTTCCTCGTCCGAAGGAAGCGTACACGAAGAAGATTTTTTTGCCCTTAAGAATCCATGCTTTCGATCGGGTTTGAAACCGCCAACTTTGGTACAATAGTCCAGTACGCTAACCGTTTACACCATCGCCCGCCGCATCGTTGCTTTGTGCCTCAATATCATATTTGAAAAGAAAAACTAACCGTGTCAGATGGCGTAAGGGACCACAGTCCCACCAGTAATGCGTATTGATACATAGAGTGATTCAGACCTCATTGCCCATACGGTACCCGATGACAAAGTACACTAAGTTGAGTGTAAAAATAAATAGAGAAAACCCTATACAAATTTTTGAAAAATATTTGATCTTTTCCATTGGCTATTTTTGTAAAATTGGTAGCCCAAATATTAGATTAAATATTGTTCTCTATTACTATTATTGCCTTATTATCTAACGAATGCGAAAGGAGAAAGAACACTATTATTTAAGATATCATTTTAGTGTTATGTACTATAGATTATCATATTTGAGTCTTCAGTCAAACTCCGCATATTCACCTCGTGTAACAGAGGCTCTACAAGCGGCTTAAATAACGTACTCTGGCGTGAACGCAAGATAAGCATCTGCGACGCACGGCCTTTATGACGCGCACAACTTCACCTGGTACCTTTATTTCTTCCTCTACACTTTCAATGCGCCAAAGGTCATCACGATCCTCAACTTCGGTAACATACACTCGGTTTTTCATTAACCCCCAGCTTCAAAAGCGTTGGGAGAACCTGGGTTATAAAATTCAGATTCTGAACACCTCCTTTGCACAGAAAATGCCTAGAGAATTGAATACGACGTCTCTATTGTGCGTTCGCTGCAATGGCTGTAAATGGAAAAGTTGTAATCTCTCTGCATGAATTTCTCGCCCTAAGAGGGACTGTGAGTTGACCTCGCGCAATATTTGCGTTGTGCTCGCTTCTGGAGCTTTTCAGATTGTGTTAGCAAATGAGTATTTTCCAGAGAAGTGGCGAGCCTTAATTCGAGATGAAACAGCTTTCGCACTTGCCATAGCCCGAGTTACGCGAGCACAAGCGCATAGTACAAATTTAACGTTAATTATTTACAAAATTAAACGACGAACAGAATCCGATTTTGGCCAATTCAGTCTGTACATTATATATGGGATAAGGAACAGTGCATTAGTACTTAATAACCCTAACAATAGAGGCTCATAACGTCGTTCAATTCTCTAAATATTTCCTGCGCAAATACAAAGAAAACCAGGAGTGTACTTCTTTGACCAAAGCGTGTTTTACAAGAACTGTCACAATTAGTGTGAACAATTTGCATGCGAGGGCCGAGGAAAATCCGTATGTTGCTCGTAGTGTAGCTCGCCAAGAGCTATTCTCTGTAGATGTGTCGGTTGGCATTGTGGATGAATTTATCCTTGGTCCTCACTTCTTACCCGAGCGTTGAAGAGGCGTTCAGTATCTGAATTTGGTACCTCAGGAGCCCTTTTCGCTTTTGGAGCTGTGGATAACGAAAAACAACATTTATCCTCAGGATAGTTTATCCTTAGGTTGGTTTATCAAATATGACAAACTATCCTAAATAACATTTATATATTATTTTTCTGTCCTTTCATATAATATAGATAATTAGTCAATAATAGCACAAGGAACTATATTTAATGTAGTATTTGGGCTATCATTTTTGCATAAAATTACAAATGACAAAAAGCTTGTTTTTTTCTCAAAATTTTGTTTAGGGTTCACATTATTCCTTTCTGTAGTTATTAATATCTTATCTCACTCTATCACCAGGTTCTCTATGATCAACGAGGACTAAATCACCCTCTACAAGTATGTGGATAATGCTGATTTATCTTAAGCATAACCTGATTTAATACATTTTTCCTACTTTCATGAAAACGAGTAAGACTGTTGTCTTAGTAATAAACGCAAAAGAAGCTCCATCTCGGTATTTGCTTGTGCCATGTTTTCCTGCAATTGATAGCAAGCCCCGCTGCCAGCAAAGCATTATGAGGATCATTTAAACTAGTCAAACAACTCTTCACGCACCCCGCCCCCACACCCCGGTGGCTCGCGGGCGTCGTTATTTTTAAGCCCCGCCGGTGGCTCGGATCAACAGTTGCTGACGAGCGCGGTTCCAATGGGATGCAGCGATGTTTGAGGGTCCATGGTCTAAAAGCTGCTAATTCGGTGAAACGACGCCCAATCTCTCTTTTGAGCTCGCATCCCTGCGATGGAATTGAGCTCTCAATAGAGACGAATCGGCTCATTATCGTTGAGAATGCATGTTTTTTATATCGTCGTCATATTCTTTCCAACCAGAGTATTGATCTTCAGTTTCTACTGGTATCCATACACAAGAGAGCATTGGATGGGCTGTTTCACTTATCTGAGAATACATTGAATTGTAAAGTTCATTCATTCAACTTACAACATAATAGTAAATATATTTCAACGGATATATTTTTCGTAGGTAGATTACAATTTTTAAAATAAGTAAATTCATTAAATGTGCGTATGTAATTTAGAAAATTAATTAATATTATCATAATTTCAATAATAATCATAATTTTTTGAACGCATGGTATTTGGGAGATCACGCACAAAGGCGTGTTAAGAAATAATCATTATCGATTGAAAAACATACGAATGTTATTTATCTAAATCTTATTTCTTCTCTTTTAAAAAGTTTGGCCTCGAGAAGGATAAATACAGATATCGTTCGCACTGTGGGAAGTGAGTAATGAGTAGCAGATTGAATTAAGTGTATCTTTAAACGGTTCCGAACAGAACGTGAGACAATTTTGTAAAAAGTGTAAATACGATTTTCTCAAAAAATCTCCAATTTTTATAGTTTAAACTATTTGAAATGGTCGGGGAAAATACACTGAATTCGTTGATACAAGTGTCATTTCTATTAAATATTAGATTTTTTTAAAAATTAATGAATGTCCTTTTATAATCTTTTGTGCTTCATTTGGTGAAAAGTTGAAGTAGGATGAAGTATTAGTCGGATGCAAGAGGCAATATTATAGTATTGAGTAATCATTATAAGAGAAAGAACGGGCTATTGTAGATACATTAGTTTGTTTGAACCTATTATTTCAGCTTAAATGCTTTATAATTAGCTCTTCAGCTGAGGCCTGTGCGCGAGCGCCTACCTCACACAATTAGTGGGGCTACACCAGCATATACTTTCTCGCATTATTTCTCGATTTGCAGTCGTCGAAAATTCAGAGTTGAACTATAATGAAACTCACGCCAATCTTTTAAACATCCCTTCTTTTATTTATATTTATTCACAATGCAATTATATTATTGTAGCTATATTCTTCCTCAAAAAATGTGTTATATATCTTATATTTTACTATTTGTGTAATTAAGCAAATTTTCCTGTCTCAAAAAACGCATTAATAACTTCGTGTTTGTAAATCAACTTTTGCCGACATTCAAAAGTACAAATAAGACAAACGTAAAAGAGTATTTTATTTCGATGCGCCTCATTGTATTTTATATCTGGAAACCAATTACTGACGACGAGAACTAGACCTTCACCTAGTTGCAGGAAAATATCGCCTCAACCCACACTTGGCGTATGCAGTTGAAATATTTGGAGCGCGGCGTGCTGGGTTTCCCTCGGGAAATGGGCGAGAACTTAAACGCGTTACGCAACTAAATTACACACTCCTCCCTGTGAAGCGGTGAATTTTTTGCACTAAAATTCGTTTTTCTTGCCCTACCACAACACGAGCAAACATCTGCCGCCACGACCTCGCTCTCGTAGCTTTCCATATAACAGGGAGTAGGACACGTTCCGCGCTAAAACGGTCACAATAAAATACGAAACTACCGTATGACGTCGAAAAATGCAAATGTTAGCGTAACATCGTCTGCGTGTGATTTTTCGTAACATTTAACACTAACGTCACTTTATCCTGCCAAACAATTTCGCCTTTTCAGCCTTTTTTAGTCTGTCATACATTAGTCAATCATGATTATGTGAAGAATTAAGATCCATATTTTCAACTTATTCTCTATTCATGGGCAACAGTTTCGAGATTGTTGTCCCCATTATCGGGCTGTAAAGTTGAATTTTGAAATTTTATAGTACAAATTTAAAATTATTTAAAAATACAATATTAAAATTGAGAAATTATAACAGGAAAGAACTTACCAGACACATGAGTGCTCAAAAAATGTACTATAAAATTTCAAAATTCAATTTTACAGCCTGATGATGGCGACAACAATCCTCGAAAATGTTGCGTATGAATAGAGAATAAATTAACATTACAACAAGTTTTCTTGTTGTCAAAAAAATATGGAACCTAACTCCTCACACAAACAAAACTATTTCGTCATATGGAAAAACCAACAAAGATGCCCAAAACACGGTAGGTGAACTTGTTATTCCATCATCCAGGTGGAAATTTCTTCCATGTTTCCATGAGTTCCATGTCTCATCATCCAGGTTGAAATTAATAGAAAAGGGAATAGGTTCCTTTTCTTCACTATCATGCATACATGCACATGCATACATGCATCTGGATATTATCATCAAATCATGAGGGTAAATATCGAATACATCATATTTCCAAGAAATATTATAAGATTATAATATTAATGTTGATTATAGTTTGACACGTCTCTCCTAATCAAGAAATTATTCAATTTTAATACATACCTAAACATAATACCTGTAAATAACTAAGGCGAGATAACGCAGCACAGACTTGTCTAATTTGCACGGTTACGCAATATAATTATACTTATAAATATTGAAACATATTTTACTAATGATTCCACATTCCTTTTACACACTGTTTAATCACACTGGTGAGCATTGGGACGCTTTTGAGGAATGTTATATATACATTTAAAAAAACAAATATATTAAATTAAATTCTTAAAAAGTTTCCAAAATTCCAAGTGTATATCTACTGACAATATTTGAATTTGCAAATTCTAACTCACCATAAAATTAGGTGACTATTTAAATATCTAAAATAATAAAAAAACATAAATATTAACTTTCCTCTCAGTTAAAGCAGAAAAATTTTACAGTAGCTTTGAAGCTTTGCAATTACACCCCAACTAAATTCAAGTCTAACATCTTCATTTTGTTGCTTTCCACGCATAATGATGTAGAACAGACAAACAATTTTCTAACATTTACTTAAAATATTTACCCTCACTAACTATTTAATATATTTACTCTCACTGTTTAATACATTCACTCATTGGATCGTAATACTACGTGTGTCTTGGTGATGAGATCGAACACAGGACGTTGTGAATGTCGCTGGCACGCTTTCCTCCGGAGGCACATTTCATCTTCGGAAAGAAAAAGAGTTGCAGAAGCCAAATCTGGCGAATAATGGGGATGTCTGACCGCTTGGACGTTCAAACTAAAAGCTTCTTGCCAGCGGACGCCTGGTACATGGCAGTTGTCAGCGGTTTCAGTCAGCCTTTTTGTGAAACATCTTGTTTTCACACAGCGCTTTTCATGGAAAATGCTCGCATTATTCTTGGATACTAAACTCACACATCGACCTCTAACGGATCAACTAAATTTTTAAAAAATTATAACAATTACTTCGCTTAAATTTTGACTGTCTTACTGCTAACAAGATTATGAGGAATAGCCTCATGCTAATACAAACCGGCATTGGAAGAATATAAACTGAGAGAGTGACAAAGGGGAACCCTCGAATAAATTAATATAATAGTAATATAATTGAAGGAAAATGTTATGTATTGAGATATAATAATCCACGTGTTTAGTAATACCTAAATGATTCATGTTAAAATATTTTGCTACCCATTCATGTTAAAATATGTTTAGTTTTGAAGTATGACGAGGACTTATTTATTTTGAAAATTTTATATTATTAGGTCCTCAGGAACACAGATAACCACAACCTTTACTTTTTTATTATTAATATACTTTCCCGGACTTTATTCACATCCAATCATGTGGAAGAGGAAAAAGTTCAATATTACATAAGACAGAATATTTCAGATTATTAGTTTTAGTTTAATTGGTTCAATTTTTAATAAAATACTATAATTTTCTGGCTGAATTTATTAGAAACCATCTGTTAGGTACCAGTTCTGTTATCAAGGGGGAAAGACAAAATATACATATCATAGAGTACAGCAGCTCTGGGCGGAGAGCTAGATGCGCGGGCGTACATCTAGAGATCCTGGTGGAGAAAAGTAAAACACCTGAAAATAGCTGAAGTCAACGCCATTTTGAATTCATGCTCACGCCCGTAAAGTGAACGCCGTTTGCTTTCCAGAAGGCGTTGCTAAAGTACACTGATTGTTTATGAAGTTGCATTTTTAAAAACTGGTTAAGCCTTTATAAATAGTTCGTGTTTTTTTTTATATTTTCCTGATCTGAGGTGAAATGAAATATCAGCGTCACATTTAGTGAAAACTTCACCTCTATCAGAAATAAGCGTGGAGGAATTAAATATGGGTATAGCAGAAATGAATGCCAAGCAATATGTTTCCGGTTTTGTATTGAAGTTATGGAGTTGCATCTTGTAAAAAAATGCAAAAACGTGTTGACTGGTAGCCCAGATAAAGACATGTCAAAAATTTTATTGCTATAAAAATGTTCAAAATAATGTGTATGTTTGACCAGTTTTAATGAATTACTGTTACAATGTGAGCAGTTTTAATTACAGAATTTGGAAAATTAATTGCATAGCAAAATATTACTATTCAGTTATTACACAAACTCGCATAAATCAATTTTGTGAGTGGTTGTTGTGAAGCTAAAAAAATAGTTTGAAAACTTTATGAGAGTAAGAATTTAATATTTGTTAATTAATCGCGTAACGAAGTGTCTGAGTATTTCAGATACGCTCATAAACGATCGTCACCTTAAAGTTTACATTTCTATTTCAATATCATTGTTTTTTACATGTTTATGATTTCAGATTCAGATTTATGAGAGACGTTCTTGCATACCTACATACCTACACCCATACAGGTTATTTCTTTACCTTGTTTAGAAACTTATGGTTGCGATGAGTAAACTTCAGCGATAATCACAAAACGACTAAATCACATCCAGCATATTTACACAGACGGGCGGACAGACACACATAGAGAGGCAAGCTGTGAATCCCACACGCTGCAGAGTGCGTACCCTGCAGTGTCTTTGAATAATTTTCCCCTGTCCTCAAAAAAGACACACATAGAGACGAACGGGCAGACACATACACGAATGAAAAGACAGATACATACAACCACACTGAAGGACGGGCGGACGCAAAGACAGGCAAAGACAGTTTTTTTTGTGTCAAACACATTTCGATATCATGGGCCTACAAAACATGGATTCTGACGACACATCGCTTAGGGAAATACACGATTAACTATATATGGGATTAAAATTAAACAAATTTTTATGTCCATTGTACAACAATAAGACTTTTTCGGTCGAAATATCGCCGACGTGCCGCAACATTACAAGACTTTGTTTACTACATAAGTACGTAGTTTGTCGAGAATGTAAAAATGAATGTCAAATTTTCTAATATTTGCTTTACGGTATTAAAAAGTACAATAAATAATAAAAGCTAAAAGTTAATTTTTTTTCAATTTACTTACCTTTATTCAATATTTTCCAAATTAGTAGAGTGTGACATTTTAAATCACAGAGACATTTGAAACAAAAGACCTGCACTTCACTTCCTTTAAAGGTGAGAGTACAAAACACCCGATAACAACACACGCTTTAACTTGCATTCAACAACTTCACTGCATACATTACTCAATGTAGCGGAAAACAAAGCGGTACCGTGATCTCTGCAACGTTCGCCAGTTCCATTCCACCGTGGATACAGAACGCTCGCAGTCAGTTGAAAAATGTACTGTAAATCACATCAATTAATAACACGCTCGGGGGCAACGCAATCAAGTAATTACTTGTACATGCCCCAGGGGGACACAAGCGTGAGAGGCAACGGCAGCGGTCCACGATATGTGTGCCGAAGGCGAGTCCACGGCAACTGATCGCAACACAACTAGTTCATGCTACATAACTAACTGCAGTTAGAACACGTTGATTTTGCAGTTCTTTGTCCATGAAAAACGTTTACGGAACTGAATACATAATGTCTCATATGATTATACCCAATGTTTTTTGTCTATAAATAAAAAACAATATCGTGAGATTTCCAATTGTTAAAATTGTAACGTCCGTAGTTATTTAAAAAATGGTAATTTTCAGTAAATCATAAATTGTAGAAAACGTGAAACCTGTATCAGTAAATGCGTTCCTGATCTAAACCGAACAAAATTGTTCTCCAAAAAGTAATAGTGAAGTAAAATGAATCAAATTATCTAGTAACACAGCAATAAAAGACTTTCATTCAATGGAAATACTCGTACTCATATAAAAACATTTGTTAAAATTTTCTTATGCAAAATGATTACGGGTTGCTTTATTTATTCTTCCTCAAATGCTTCGGAATCAGACGAATACTTACAACAAAAATGAAACAATAATAATCATTTTTATTACAAAGTAAAAATCAGAGTCACTCCAAAGTAAAATTCAAACACACACGGACATCTGTGAATTTGGAACTACTAGAAAATAATTAATGGTCATTGTTTTTATATTACTTTAGTAATTAAAATTGATGCAATCTTGGGCGTTGAACATTACTATTAATTCTCTCTTAATAATTTCACGTTTCTTTCGCTGGTTTGCCCCTCTTGATTAACGAATATCCTATGCGGAAGAGGTGGCTTAGTGCATCAACTGATCTCACTGCAGTACCTCTGACCGGAAGGTCCTACTTTTCAACTTCCGACGGCAGGATTTCCGACACTAGCTAGAAGGCTTGGATGAATTCAGTCGCTATTCGGAGGAGAATCCTAGCGAAGGACTGTTTGATAGGTAGTTTTCCATGGTTTCAACGATCAACACCTGGCGAATGCTGAAGCAATGCCCAAACAAATGGGTCCTGGACCGTGCGCGATCTCTCTTTCCTCTTCCTTGTCCTATCCTCACCCACACTTACACTTCCATGCACTACGTTACCCCACATGTCGCGAGACAGGTCGGGACAAGCATAGAGCTTGTCCCGGCTAGGGCGATGCTCCGCTGGAGAGAAATACCTGGTTGGGGAAAACCTCGCTAACCGAGGATAGGTCGCAGCCGAATCTCACCATCTAACACGGGAAGATCACCGCCTTCTCCCTGAGAAAAAAAGCGTGAACTACACTTTCAGGACAAATGACATTATCTGTTAACGCGCCCTGATCACTAATCAATCAATCAAATGAAAATCCATATCTCTGCATTTTGCGTCGTGGTTCTGTTCCCTTTCGTCCTCCACACTCGAAAGTAACGACTTTCTTATTTAAAAGTTCCAAAATATTAATCCATTATCTGGAAATGTTACCATTCTACCATGAACTTCCCGTATTACATTAAATTGAAATTACTAAAATCCAAAATTATGAACATCCATCGTTCGGAGCTCATCGTTACATGTTTTTGCTACTTGGCCACTACCATTCTTCTTCTGATTTGTAACCGCAACAATGCTTTCATTTGAATGTCCTCTGTTTTTTGTGACGCGGCGATTCAACTCGAATACGTTTCCTCTGTTTTAGTTGTACGCAACTCTTTAGTTTGTCACCCCATCCAAGCATTTCCTTTCGTTAATGCCTTTCGCTATTATTTTATTCTACACACGTTCACTTTAAAAATACATTTAATTGATGTTTTTAATCTTCATTAATACCACACGTTTATCAAAATATACTATATTTTTCCCGCTTTCTTTATTCATTTCTATATCTTCCTTAATCCCGTTCATCCTTCCTTAATTTTTCTGATATTAACATTGGGCATGTCGTTTCCAATTTTATTAATATTTTTTCACATTCATAATGAAATGAATACAATTTCTAAGTTCAATAGAAATTAGTTATTCATAGTTTACTAACAAGTATAGCTGAAACATTGTAATCTTAGAAATCCGTGAACAATATTCATTAAAATATTGATATAACAATAGTATTTGTAAACACAGACAAATAAACTATTTTAGAGAGGGCGATTTATTGTCCCTCAGTTAAAAGAATGCTGCAGGAAAGCTTGTGCATGTACAAACACAGTGTTTGTGCTTCTTTTGACTCGATATTTCTTCATCGAATTCACAAAGACACCGTAATCAGTGTAGTCTGCTGTGACGAAATATTCCGCTCAATGGACCCAGAGCTCCACCAACTAAACAGTCGCACAGCTATATAGCCCTATGAAGGGAAAAAAGGATTGCCACAGCGCGGTTTTCACACTGAGGCAGGGTGACGCTTCTGGCTACGGAGATTGCGTAGGCAGAGACAGAGTTCCATGCGATAAAACTGGGTTATTTCTCATTGATGTTTGTTTCGCATTACCAAAATAGTTGTTTACTTTACTTTATTTTTCTGAAAGAAAATTTTTCAGTTGGTGTTGCATATTCGATTTCAATATTCATGCACAAAATAGGTAATTTACAATATTCTAGTAAAACTCGAGCAAAAATTATTCGAGTAAAACTCAAACAAAAATGTGTTCCCTCAGAACTGCCTCTTCACGTTTCCTACTTTATTGGAAAATTTATCTATTTCATGATTTTCGAATCAATGCTCAAATTAATAATGGTTATAATAATGTTAACAATGTAATGAATATCATTTAATTATTATGTAATACTTTTCCAGCTGAATATTGCCTTTCTCTCCTTAGATCGCCCCACCCCACTTCAAAAAATGTTTTTGAAGTTAAATTAATAAATAAATGCCGAAAACATATTTAGGATGTTCTTTAGATCGAAGACAAACTTCGAATTTAAATTCAAGATGAATAAAACTACTCAAACACTTTTTATATAACCTTTAATAAAATATATTTATAAATTAATAATTGTTATTTTCCTTTCTTGAACTCTGAATTATTGTACACCCGACAATAAGCAGAAAATTATAATACTTTGATATGTCCACATTCTCAGTTAACTATTTTAATTTATTGTTGCAGGAAGTCTACATCACGTTATTTTAAGCTAAAAGTTTCATTAAACTAGAGTTGCTACAACAGCTCATACTGTCTCGCATGATTTAAAATAGTAACGTAGTATTAAAATATTGTAATTTCTGCCCTACTAAAAAATAAGTTATAACTTGAAAAAGTCTCATTCAAACGAATCGCCTCTCGTGCTTATATGCATTTATTTCTGCTGTCAGGAAGAGTATTCATTTCGTACTTCTATAAATGAAACGAACATAAATAAATTTTTATTTACCATATTTACAGAACATAATACAGAAAAAGAATAATTTCACCCAAGCCTACCTTTATTACATTTGAAGTGAGCTTTCAGTTTTTTTAATACCACAGTCACCTATTCAAATATCTTATAGTTTTGAAATGTGTTTATTAGTTCTAATTTTAAATTTATTATCTTCCTTCGATTTATTTCCTTTTATAATCATACATTCAACATGACCGACAAAAATGGGATGAACTCGAAGAATTTTGAGGTTACAAGTTTTTGAACTGGCAAAGTCTGAAACGAAGTCGCGAAAGTCAAATTTACAATTTCGAAAGTGCAGAGTACGTTGGAAGTAAGTGCATTACTATTATCATTATAATTCTTTGCTATATACAAGGATAAAAATGAAAGATAAAATTTGAAGCCGTTTCTGAGAAAATTGTTATAAATGGTTTTAAAAACACCTATATTTCATCTAAAATTGCTCAAAAAATACTAATATGTTCCAAGTAATGAACAGGGCCTTGAAGGACTATTTTTGATGAACACATTTCATTGAGAAAACAATCTTAAAAATGTTTGACGAGGAATCCAATTAAAATATTAATTTTATTTCTAAAAGAAATATTCGCCTTAAATTTCTAAAAAAGTGTAAAAAAAATTTTAAAAGTACGTTTTTCAGTGAAAATAGTCTCTTACACTGGTGTTAAGTATCAAAAATATGATAAGAAATTACTGTATAACTTATAAAACCCTCTAAAGAATACACGTTATATTTAAAAAATTCGAAAAAAAAACCACTGAGATATAGCCACCGAGATAAACCGCGGAGATATAGTTTAATGTGAGAAAAAGGGGAAATAGGAGAAATATATTTTTCGATATTACATCACCATAGTAACATAAACAACTATAAAAATGTGTTTTTCTAGGTTGTTTTGCGAGTAGAATAAGGTAATATCATCCTCTTCTAGTTTTGCCGTGGGCCAAATTCACCTATCTGATTTCAGCAATTTTTCGCCGCTTTTTCTGCATCATTACATAACTTTCTTTTCTTTAGAAGTACCTTCTTGAGAACAAGAAAGTAAAAATGTTTAATCACAGCGTTTAACAGTAAAATATCATTAGTATACGTTGCAGCACCCCACGTAGGTTGCAAATTGGTTGAAATCTAAACGTGAACTTTTTTTTATATAAGAGACCGTTAATGCAAACGACTTTACGTCTTGCTCTTTTGTTGTCAGTGTTCATATAGCTAGAATGTTTTCCTTAACACAATACCGGGTTTAATAGTTGTATAAACTATATGACGTCAAAATAAAACAAGGTATTCTTTTCACTTTCTTTGTGAATCAGGTTATGAATAAATATTGGAGTGCATCGCGACGTAGTGCCAGGAGCGAGAATGCAGAAAACATTTCTACCGCTTTTATACGAGCACGAGAGAGACTAATACAAAAAACGAAAGTGACGGTACGCGAGGAATCTATCTACAAAGTTAGTTAATACACAAACTGTTACAAACTACGCAGAGATTTTCGAAAAGTTTAATAATTTTGAAATGCAACAAGTGAAATCTACTTGGTGTAGGTGTATGTATTGTTTTGTTTCTATATTGTGCATATTTGATAGCAAACCTCTTGATGTACTCTACACATTTCACAAGTAACTTACTTCCACACTATCATTTATGATTATTTACCATGGGCATTGAAATAACGATGTTTAACTCCTTTTTTCTTTTGAAGCAACAATAATTTTTTAGCATATCGTTCTGATGTTAAAATGTCACATCAATAAGAATATGTTATTGTAAAGAGAAATTTCCATTGTTAGAAATAAAGACAGTTTTTTTATCAAATCAGATTTTTCATTTATCACTGACGTTAAACGTTCAAAAACACAGTGCATTTAACTACCGCGTTCAAACTACTTTTATAAGAATTTCCCAAAAAAGTCAATCTCGCGACTTCAATATGTACGCTCTTAAACTGACTTACCGCGTTCAGTGTCAGAAGTGTAGTGGCCTTGCTACGTGGCGCTCGGAGGAAATACTGTTAGGTCAGTTGCGTCTCCGAGACTGAGTGTGCATTTTTAGTCAGAACCAGAGGCGTTATCATCGCCTCGCAATCTTCTAGGGGGAAGAAAGGGATTCACACGCCTTTCGAATCTTTCGCATAAAACTATTTCTTTGACTCTTAAATATTGCGTAAAAAAGTCAGTAATACTGTACTGTAATGTGTGTTGTTAATGTTTAGCACACTATACTAGATAGTAATACTGTATAGAACTGTTTGAATAAGTGTATAGAATTGTTTGAATAAGTGTATAGAATTGGTTGAATAAGTGTATAGAATTGGTTGAATAAAGTGTATAGAATTGTTTGAATAAGTGTTTAAAATTTTTTTAAGTTTGAAATATTTTCAAACATAAATAAAAATATTTTCAAAAAGTTTTGCCCAGCGCGTTACTGTTTATATCAATAAAGATTCAAAACGTTTCAAAACAGTTTTCACCTTGGAGCGACCGAAGAAAAATTTTCCAAAAGGTAATTAATTTTCCCATGTATGATTGGTGCATATACAAGATGTGCTCTGCTCACCTATTACAGCTCAGCAACGCAGCCAATGGGTAAAAGCCCAAAGGAACCAGCGCGCGCAGCCACTGGGTATAGGCACCCGGTCCGTGAGGGGGCTGCGGTGGATAGTGGTGAGGTTTGCCAGATTAGAAAATTGTGACCCCAAAATGGGGATTTTTTTCGATGAGGGGAAAAAATTGGTACGATAAATGGACGGGAAATATTTGGGTATTTTGTGGGGAAATTATTTTCAACCAGAGACTAGATAGAAATAATGTTCTCTCAATTGTTATGATTAAAAAATAGACGTTATTATCTCTTATTTTATACATCAAAAAGAGAAACATAAACGAAAGACATAGAGAAAGAAAAATATGATAAAAATGAATAGGCTTTAGAGCAGCTGACAGAATGTTGATTGGTAGATTTGAATTAATGTGACAGCCAATTGAATCGTCAGGGACAGCTTATGTCGTTGGTCCATAATTTGGAGGATATTTTTCGTTTCCAAGTTGGAAAATTTTGTTTCATTGGAGAGGTTATTTGTGAAAATACGTTGTAGTGGTAGCGAAAGAGCTCGCAACACATCTGGCACCCCTGGCAGCGGTAAGGGATGGCGGTGTGCCGTATCCAGTGCTTCGATACTCTGTGCGTGAAGTCAGTGAGGGTGACGAGACTTCAGACTTTTCTTCTGGTGACGCTCGTGACGCCTATGACGCGGGTGATGGGCGTGGCGGCGACTATCAGAGGAGGTAGGGTCGGCGCTGGGGGGCAGTGGCAATGGTGGTGATGGCAATGACGGTGATGGGCGTGGCGGCTGCTGGCAGCGGACGTTGTGACGGCGCCGAAAGCCATGTGGTGACGGAGGTGCCAGTGGTTGTGCTAGTTATGAGGCTGGTGATGGGCATGGTGGCAGCTAGGAGTGGAGATTGTGTTGTCGTCGGAGGGCAGGTGGTGGGGGCAGTGGGAATGATGATGTTGGTTATGATGCTTGCGATGGGAGTGGCGGCAGCTGGCAGCGGGTGTCGTGAGGGTTGTGACGGTGCCGGGGTGATGGTGGTTTTGTGTAGGTGGTGGTGCAGAGGAGATAGTGACAGCGCCGAAGGGAGGCGGCGGAGGGTGGCGGCGGCTGTGGCAATGGTGATGCTGGTTATGGCATTTTTGATGGGCTTGGCGGCAACTAGCAGGGGAGGTTGTGGCGACGATGGGGGAAGGTGGCGGCAGCGGTGGCCATGGTGATGCAGGTTATGACGCTGATAACGGGCAGCGGCTAGGAGGGTAGGTTGTGACGACACCGGGTGGAGAGTTGTGACGGTGGTGGCAGAGGTGGTGCTGGCTATGACGATGGCAATGGGAGTGGCGGCCACTGGCAGCGGGTGTAGTGAAGGTTGTGACGGCGCTGGGGGGATGACGGTTGTGCGGGGGGGAGTAATACACTAGTGTTGCTGGTTATGCCTCGCTGACGGTAATGAGGCTGGTGACGGCGTGGCGGCGACTAGCAGCGGAACGGCGGCTGGTGAGGCCGCGGTGGCAATGCCTTGTTGTTATGACGCTGGTGTTGGGCGCGGCGGCAACGGAGGTTGTGACAGAGCCTGAGGAAAGTGGTGGCGCGGTGGTGGTGGCTGGGGAGTTGTGGCGGCGCCATGGGCGGAAAGGCAGCAGCAACAATGGTGGTGCGGGTATGACGCTGGTGTTGTGGACGCTAGCAGAGCAAGTTGTGACGGCTCCGGCGTGGAAAGTTGCTGAGGGCGTGGCAATAGTGATGCTGGATGACGCTGTGACGATTATGAGGCTGGTGACGGGGGTGGCTGTCAATTACACAGAGGAGGTGTGACGGCGCAGGGTGGACGGAGCGTGGCAAATGGTCTTGTTAGTTTATGACGCTCGGGTGGCATGGTGGCAACTACAGTTGTGACAGTGCCTGGGCGGAAGTGTGGCGGCGGTGGTGGTGGTTGGGGGGTGTGGCGGCGCCATGGCGAAGCAGCACGCACAATGGTGGTGCGGGTTAGCGCTGCTGATGTGAAGCAACTACAAAAAAGTTGTGAACAGCTCGGTGGAGAGTGTGACGGCGGTCGGCAATAGTGACGCCTGGGAACGGTAGGAGGCTGGTGAGGCGCTGGCGGCGACTAGCAGAGGAGACTCTTGGGGCGGTGACAGCGGTGCAAATGGTCTGGTTATGACGTCTGGTGTTGGGCGCGGCGGCAATGGGTGAGACAGCGGCCTGGGGACAGGGTTGCGGAGGCGACAGAGGGGTGCAGTTCGACGTCGGCTATGGGATTCGGGCGGCCGCTGGCAAAGCGGGTGTTGCGAGGCTGTGATGGTGATGGGAGATGGTAGTGTTCGGGGAAGGAGCAGCTGACAGAACAGTGAAATGTTGATTTGAATTTAAAGGTGACAGCCAGTTGAATCGGCGGACAGACTGTCATTGCCCAGAATTTGGCAGGGTTTTGTTTCAAAGGTTGGAAACCTTTAAGTTTCATGCTGTGTATGCTGGTAACTGACGCTCGTGATGGACGTAGCGGCGACAGGCAGTCGCAGTGCGACGGCGCAGGGTGGAGCAAATGGTCTTGTTGGTTATCAGCTGGTTGTTTGGCCGCGGCGGCAACGGAGGTGTGACAGCGCCTGGGGAAAGTGGTGGCGGCGAGGGCGGCGGGGCCGCGTGACTCCTCCCAAACGGGGTACCGGCGGCGCCTGTGGTAATTTCGCTCGCCGACGGCGCATGCCGTGCAAAGTGTGTGTGCGATCGACTCCGACCCCGACCGCACGCAACGCCAAGGGGTCAGACGTCAACGCCCTGGGGTGACTGTCATTGTTGCTGCGAGTAACCTCGGACTTCGAACGTGAAAAGAATTGAGGATCAATAATGCAGAAACCTATGATGTGTTGTAAGAAAAGAGAGGAGCACAAATGAACGAAAAATGCGAAGAAAAGGTATAGGGTTCAAGCGAAAAGGTAATTGAGTCACGCAGGAATACAGATGATATGTTTTCGTACGAACAATCATTTAACATTGCGAATATATCAAGATATCTTTGTCGTCACCATTCGACGAAAGAAAAAACATTGATTTGAAAATAGAGGCGTCATAAATCTCCTCAAATATTGATATTTGCTCTTTAACTCTTTATTTGTGAAAGTTTGTATGTGATATCTTAATAACGAAACATTACATTCAATTCGTATGTACTTCTGAATATAGCATGTCCACCAATTTAATCTACCACCAATGTTATTAAACGGCCATGTACCAGAATGAGTTGCTTTCAACAAGATAAATAACGTAGATATTTAATGTGTCATTGTAAGTTAATTTCAAATGTTAATTTATTACTTAAGATTTTTTAATAAATTACATTATGTTTTCATACTACAGATTTATGGGCAGAAACGTAATAATAAAATGAATAGTTTTATGTTAATATTGCAGAGTCAATTTCGCTACAAACAGTTATCGAAATATGATTGACGGAAGTTTATAGCTTCCGGCAATCAATAGAAATATTAACTGCAAAATTGCAAGATATTGGGGTCTCAGATTGTAGACAGGAACACCCGAATGAGTTGACCTAATGTTTAGTATTTACGTGTGACTGAATTATCGCTCGATATGTGAAAAAAAGCCAGTCGAAAACGAAACCGACTGGAACGCATAAATGCTAGGAATCGGCAGTATTGATCGCCGACGATTAAAAAACTCACACCATAACGCATGTAAACCAGTAGCCCAACATGCACCTTCAAGTAGAATGAAGTCAAAGAGCTATCACGCTGCATTAGTTTCAAGCGCTCGGTTATCCCGAAAGCACAAAGGCCGGGGGAGGTGCGGGGGAGTGCAACCGCAGAGTAGCTTTTACTCCGCTTTGCCACTTTCTTCATCTACCAGAAATAGATTGCGGATCACAAGATTTTCATTAGATTAAGTGAGTGCCTCAAATAGAAAACGAATATAGTATGAATTATGTTTTAATTAATATTCACCATCTTTATTTCGCGATATTGTTGGACGTGAAAGGACTTGCATGTCAAGTTCAGAAAACAGGAAATTCAAATCTGCATGTAATGTTCTTCGAAAATAGGATATTAATTGAAAAATATTTAAAGAGTACTTGTGAAAGGGTAATCTGACTAAGTTTTTCTTGACTTATGCAAACTCATGTTTACTATAAACTCGGTGAATATGGAGAAATCTTGAGGAAATCATATGGATACATGAAAAAAGTTACTTCAAAATGTAAGAAATGTATCAACCTAAATTATGATTTCTATTTGCAGATTGTATCATTTGAAACAATTTCCTCGGAAATCTACTTCTGAATTAATGAAACTTAATTTTTAGGGAATTGTTACTTCATAGATATTATCACTTGGTACTGTTAAAAGATAAGTAATTTTGCATGCAGTTACCCTATTTTAAATATCAAAACTGTAATTGCGACTGCCTCTCACGGTGAAATTATTTTCATCCATACATATTGTCAGTCACTCGTCGGGTAGAATAGGGAAAATGATGTACATAGCTACAAGAATATATTTACTCTCTGACACCTTCAATATGATAAATACTCGTAAGCATATTAATTAATCTGGGTGAAATAAACGTGGTTTGTCTTGAGCAAGTATCCGTGCTAGGTATCTACACGATTCCTTCTCACAAGCGCCAGTCATCTAAGTTTGGTAACCTAGATCCTATAATACTACTGGAAATCAGACCCGACCCCAATTTAAGGGGTTTTAAATAAATTATTATTACCCATCTAAATGTAAAAATACAAACAGAAAATACCAATTATGAGTGAAAGTATGGGTAGTTTTTGAAGCAGAAATTCTGTCATCAACGCGATGAAACATGTTAACAAGGAATACTGCAACCAAGAAAAATATATATTTATAATATTTAAATCGTTAACTTTACTAATTAAATTCAGACTCACGAGAGGCAGAAACATACTTAACAGTTTTAATAGTTAATGAATTAATATTTCCAAGCCTGCCATTTCGCATTCAGTTGGCCCCAAATATCAATATATACGAACTGAAGTTTAAGATCAGAAAAAATATTTTGAAGCAGGGAAGCAAAAAATTAACATCACCAGACTTTGAGTTTTATTTCGCTTTTACCTACACTTCTTAGTAAGTTACTGCCTGGCTATTTTACTAACATCTTAGCAAGTGCGGTGATCTTCTCGCTAATTGTGAGGTTGCCCGGTGGAACCTGTTCGCTACGGGTTTTTTTCCTATCAAATCACATACCTCCCACGATCGGGCACCGGGGACAAGCTCTAAACTGGATAACGTAGCAGGCCGTAGTGCTGGGCAACGAGGAGAAGCCAGGTGTCCGTGATGGCGGGGGGGGGGGAGGCAAGTGCTCGCAATGCGGGCGGCGGAGTGCAGAGCGGTGTCCGTCGCAATGGCAGTCGCGGTCCGCTGCGCGCCAAGCCCAGCGCCAGGCATGCGCTGTCGTCGTCCCCGGGCCCACACCTTCGCCTGCCAGCCTGCGCCGGCGCCAACGCCAGCTCGCACGTTTGCCGCTTCCACTCACTCTTTGAGCGCGCGTCCGCTGCCCGCGCCCCATGCGGGCGGCGCCCGCGCCCCTGTCTCTCGGCGCCGCACTCCCCCCCCGCACCCCCACCTGCAACCCGCGCCCCCCCCCGCCGACCCCGGCCCCTGCACGCGCCCCCCCCCCGCCCCGCACGACGCTCCCCGGCCCGCGGGCCGCGCCCCGCACCTGCACCCCGCGCACCGCATCCGCGTCAACCAAAACCGCGCCCCCGCGCCCCGCACGCACCCCGCGGCCCCGCGCCCCGCGCCCGCGACCGCGACAGCGCACGCCCGCCCCCGCCCCAGCACCCCCGCGCCCCGACACCGCGCCCCGTTCCCACACTTGCACCCGGCGCCCCGCGCCCGCCTGACGACAGAGGTGAACAAGCCCAACGGCGGGCGGCGCGGCGTAGCCGCTACCGAGGGCCACGCCCCTCCCTCCGGCGCAGAGCACACCCCAGCTCACCTCGTGCGATCAAGGCCAACAAAACCATCGACAATCGCTTTGGTGGGATTGTGTGCTCAATGTCAACGTATTGGGAGCAGTCAGTAAAATGGAGCGTTCTAAGGCTGTGAAAAAAGGAATAGCACGTTATTAAACTTCGTCCCGGTATCAGAACCAACGTCCTTCAAGAGACACGTCGAAAAGTAGACGATATCATTGATAATGCAACTGGAAAGGTGGGGTGTGGCATACATATGATGTAATTCTAAAACGACTGGTCGTTTCAACACAGTTAAACCATCGATAAATCGACAGCAAATGATATGGAATATGAGAAATGAAATAGACATCGAATGATGTCATCAACTGTGCAACTCGAAAAGCTAACAAACGTCCGCTACTGTTATTTGTACAATAAATTTCCTCAGGAGTAATTCCAAGAAAGTAACTTAAAAATTAAAAAGACAGTGATTTGTAATAGATCCCCATACCACTCTTCCCGATTGTTTTTTTTCTCAACTTCCTAAGTCAAACTCACACAGACAAGACGCAGGTTATCGGTTATTTCTCATCTCACCGGAGGGGGCTTCAGCTGAATAGCACGAAAAGATCTCTATCACTCTTTACTCTTCTCTTTCTGTCTCTATTCTCTCTCATTCAACTCATCACCTCTCTCTCTCTCACTCCACGCTGACACCTGCAGCGTCCGTGCACACTGGTTTCAATTGTGCTTGCTGGAAGTCCTCACGGAGGTCAGGTTCTCTACGTAAATCTGCCTCTTTCCGCAAGCGATTCAACCCCAGTTTCTTCCTACACAAGCGAAACAATTTCATGCAAAACCTCTTAATATAAGTGTATCATGTACCAAAACAAGTATTTTATTTCAGCGCATTCATTAAGTGACATTAAAAATACACACCTTAAGAAAAATCTTGACAATCACAGGCAGTACAAAATTCAATTTTGTGAACGTTAGTTTTCAATATATCACTTCGTTTCCTTCTTTTTTTTAAGCATATAGAATGAGTTGTTTTCTCCCTATTCTACAGTAGTTTTGTGAGAGTGGTTTTAATTGCAAATTTTTATCGCTTAATCTTTTTCAAAAGCTCAGATTATCAAGCGGTTGTTCTTGGTCAGCATATTTATTTCCTATGTAGCTCTTATAAGGGGATTGTTGAAACCATGCAAGTGTTCCTAACTATTTGAATCATTGTTTTGAAGGGAAAATGGCTTCAAAATGAACAACGAACCCCTAGCATTTCTTCTATCACTTCGTTAAGCAAGTTAAGTATTCTTCAAAAAATGTAGATATCTGAAACTAACATATGCTCTATTCCGGTATAAAAATTACTTGATACGTATGTTCCACAGGGGCATATGTACAGTCGAATCGAAGGGCTTCAGAACGTGTTGTTTCAAAAGAGATTAAATGTGCGCTAATTAAAGAATACTTATGTTGCAAAATAACGCTGTCGTAGATAACCATACGCGCCTCTGCTTCATTATACCATCACTAGGTCCCTTTAAATATGCCGCATATCAATTCTCCTCTGTCCCTGTCTACTTTTCCACTAAGCGGGGACGTTGCTTAACGAAACGTGTTTACTTGTTCAAAAATAATAAGAATAACTTCTGTAATGACTAATGACTTTAAAATAATATAATAAAAAATTAAATTGATTGTTGAAAGGTACATTTTTAATAAAGTTCTTATCAGTATGATCGGACATCATGTTTCTTGGAAACCAATTCCAACACTTCTTTAAAAAACAGCATATGAATAATTATACAATCTTCTTGCAATTAGCTTTCGCTTTCCTTTTAGTCACAAAAAAAATATTTAGAAAAATTTTTATAATCGAGAAACACTACTCAGTTCTCGAAACGAAAAATTATCAGGCATCCAGTCAAGTATATCTACTCCGCTGATGGAATATATTTAACTTTATTAAGTGGAACTCAATTACCGTGCAATTTAATCTCCTAGAATATCAAGTAATTTGTTCCACTTAACTATTCAATTGACATTCTTTTGTTACTGATTCTGCAGATGCAGTAAGATACTCTGTAGTTATATAATAGAACTATTCACTGATAAATAAGATATCATACTTACATTCGATAAATACGGTTGCCACTAACAATAGAAAAGACAATCTTCATATTGACATCAGGCAACTAGTAATACTTATAATCGCTGCTGCGAGAGTATGTAGGTTCTTTGCATAATCGTCTGACGAGGAGCAGTTGTGGGAAGCAAGGAATAAAATATGCACATAAACCTTATCAGCCGGCGGGAAATGCGGGTACCAGAATAGCATACATAAATTTGAGAATCCTAAGCCTTCTGAAGACGTGCCACAAACCAAAGATCGTCCTCCAGCGTCGAGTCATTAGTTCTTATTGGTAATATCGACTCGTCTCGACCAGCAAAAATGTACTAAGAATTTAACAATATCTCTTTCCGTAGATTACGGCACGTAAAACGATTTGTTGAGACCTTCTTCCTCAAAATCCCTCGCTCTTATAATCTTGTTTAGACATTATTAAAATAGCAGATTTTGAAATATGGCCGTTGTGCGGGGTTGCTTTGACGTGAACATTTAGGGTGGTTTTTTAACATTCCTGATTCATATTTTTAAGTCAAAATCGTCACGTCTCCATGATTTTTTTTCTTAGAGACCTAGTTGGCAAGATTTGCGTTCGCGTGTGAGTGCGTGAAAGGTATCATTTACTGGGAATAATATAGGAGACGGGTGCCGAAATTCTATTTGGTCTTCCCTGTGCTAGGGATATTCCAATACCCAACAAGTCATTGTACCATGTTTTGTGTCTTTTCCTTATTACACATAATAACAGAAACCATAATCCTTTATTTAACCCATTATATGATAGCTATACAGAGACGAGAAGAGGAGAGGGGGGGAGAGAGAGAGTGTTTGTTTTCTTACGGTGAATATAGAAATGTCGGTATTTAAAAATGAATTCTTGGAATAATTACAACATTGGACCAATAAATCCATGAGTATTTTCAGACGCGAATCATTCTAGTAAATAGATATTCTCAATAAATATTTAAAACATTCCATATGTTTGATCTAAGAAGATGAAATTCAGTACTACGCATCTAGCAACAGCGTCGAGGAGATCGCCTAAATTCAGAGCATTGTCTATATTACATTCTATCAAACAGATTCCAAATATTGTCTAATAATCAATTTGACTCTCCATTAAGTGGCAATGATTTTGTTTTAAAGGATATTTAAGGATTATGGAGGAGTAACTATATATGAACGTTGTCAGGGTAAGCTTCATCATATGATACGGTTAAAAAACATCCCTCACGGTATTTTCGGCCAAGATCATGTGTCTTGTAAACACCATCTACCCGTACACAAAATGAAAATAGCGTTGCTCAGTAGGATGCGCGTAAGGTTATTGACTGAAAAAAGTCGAGGTAAGTTTCTTCATTTACCGTGTGATGTTGCTGAAGTTCAAAGTATGAGCGATTATTTATCGTTGTTTTCCGTATATATCCACCCGGTTCGTTCAAGACGTTCAATAATCCAATTACACTAGTTTAAACATAATTTTTGACAAGTATGTTCATTACTTATCTTTTCTAAAAACATAAAAAAAAAATAGAAAAATTACTAAACCAAATCAAAAACTAAACAAAACCTCGTTTTAAGAACCTTTAAATTATATTTTACTTTATATTGTGCGTCTATATATAGTTAATTAATAGTTTATATCTGTGAAACTCGAGATAAAAATTACTTGAATTTTGGGAAACTATGAGAGAATTTTTTACAGGGCTTCAATTTGTAAATTATCTATTTCTATGATGTGTGAGAGCATGATATCTTAAAAACGAAAGAAAGAAAATAAGAGTAGGTCCTTCCGCGCCGGGAGTCAAAGAAAGACAGAATAGTTTTTT
>BOPP01000116.1:3248901-3290077 GCA_017312745.1 Gryllus bimaculatus
AGCAGAAGAAGTTGTGACAGCTCCGGGTGGAGAGTTGTGACGGCGGTGGCAATAGTGACGCTGGTGACAGTTATGAGGCTGGTGACGGGCGTGGCGGCGACTAGCAGAGGACGACGCTGGACGGTGACAGCGGTGGCAATGGTCTTGGTTATGACGCTGGTGTTGGGCGCGGCAGCAACGGGGATTGTGACAGCGCCTGGGGGACAGGGTTTGCGGAGGTGACAGAGGTGGTGCTAGTTACGACGCTGGTGATGGGATTGGCGGCCGCTGGCAGCGGGTGTTGCGAGGGCTGTGATGGTGATGGGAGGATGGTAGTTGTTCGGGGGAATGAGCAGCTGACAGAACATTGATTGGTTGATTTGAATTTAAGGTGACAGCCAATTGAATCGTGAGGGACAGCTTCTGTCATTGGCCCATAATTTAGAGGGTTTTTTTTTCGTTTCCAAGTTGGAAAATTTAGTTTCATGCTGTGATGCTGGTAATGACGCTCGTGATGGACGTAGCGGCGACTAGCAGAGGAGGTTGCGACGACGCAGGGTGGAGGCAATGGTCTTGTTGGTTATGACGCTGGTGTTGGCCGCGGCGGCAACGGAGGTTGTGACAGCGCCTGGGGGAAAGTGGTGGCGGCGAGGGCGGCGGGGCCGCGTGACGTACCTCCCAAATCGAATTACCGGCGGCGCCTGTGTAATTTCGCTCGCCGACGGCGCGATGACGCGTGCAAACGGTGTGTGTGCGATCGCGGACCTCACGACCCCGACCCCACGCCAAGCGCCAAGGGGCTTCAGCGTCAACGCCCTGGGGGCGGCTGGTCATTGTTTGCTGCAGACGTACGTGGACTGCGATAAGTGAAAAGAATTGAGGATTCAAAAGAGAAACATATGGATGTGTTGTTAAGCAAAGAGAGGACACAATGAACTGAAAAAATGCGAAGAAAATGGTATAGGGTTCAGCGAACAAGGTAATGAGTCACGCAGGAAACAGATGATATGTTTTCGTACGAACATCATTTTTTAACATTGCGAATATTATCTACCAATTTTATCTACCAATTTTATCTACCACCAATGTTTATTAAACGGCCATGATATCAGAATGAGTTGCTTTCAACAATGATAAATAACGAGATATTTAATGTGTCATTGTAAGTTAATTTTCAAATGTAATTTGATTACTTTAGATTTTTTAAATAAATTACATTATGTTTTTCATATCTAAGATAGTTATGGGGAAAACGTAAATAATAAAATGATAGTTTTATGTTAATATTTGCAGAGTAATTTTGCTACAAAAGTGTTATACGAAATATGATTGACGAAGTTTATGAGCGTTCCGGCAATCAAATAGAAATATTACTGCAAAATTGAAGATAATTGGGGTTCTCAGAGTAGAAGGAACGCCTGAATGAGTGACTAATTTTAAGTACTTTTACGTGTGACTGAATTATCGCTCGATATTTGAAAAAAAGCAGTCGAAAACGAAACCGACTGGAACGCAATAAAGCTAGGAATCGCAGTATTGACTCGCCGGACGTGATTAAAAACTCACACCTACGCATGTAACCAGTAGCCCAACATGCACCTTCAAAGTAGAATGAATTCAAGAGCTACACGCTGCATTAGGTTTCAAGCGCTCAGGTTATCCCGAAAGCACAAAGGCCGGGGGGAGTGCGGGGAGTGCAACGCAGAGTAGCTTTTACTCCGCCTTTGGCCACCTTTCTTTCATCTAACAGAATAGATTGCGGATCACAAGGATTTCATTAGATTAAAGTTAGTGCCCAAATAAGAAAACAACTATAGTATGAATTTGTTTTATTAATATTCACCTTCTTTTATTCGCGATATTTTTGGACGTGAAAGGGACTTGCATGTAAAGTTCAGAAAACAGGCAAAATTCGAAATTGCATGTAATGTTTCGAAAATAGATATTAATTCGAAAATCATTTAAAAGTACTTGTGAAAGTAATTGACTAATTTTTTCTGACTTAAGCAAACTCATGTTTACATAAACTCGGTGAATATCGGAGAAATCTTGAGGAAATCATATGGATACATGAAAAAAGTTATCTTTCAAAATGTAAAAAATGTATTTATACTAAATATAGATTTTATTTGCAGATTGTATCATTTGAAAACAATTTCCTCGGAAATCTACTTCTTGAATTTAATGAAACCTAATTTATTAGGGAATTGTTACTTCATAGATATTATCACTTGGGTACTGTTAAAAAATAAGTAAATTTTGCATGCAGTACCCTATTTTAAATATAAAACTGTAATTGCGACTGCCTCAGGTGAAATTATTTTCATTCCATACATATTTCAGGTCACTCGTCGGGTAGAATAGGAAAATATGATGTACATACTACAAGAATATTATTACTCTCTTGACACCTTTCAATATGAATAAATTACTCGTAACAATATTATATTAATCTGGGTGAAATTAAACGTGGTTGTTCTTGTAGCAGTATCGTGCTAGGTACGTACACGGATTCCTTCTACAAGCGCCAGTCATCTAATGTTGGTAACCTAGATCCTAACTAATACTCTGGAAATCAACCCGACCCCAATTTAAGGGTTTTAATTAAATTATTATTACCCATCTAATGTAAAAATACAAACAGGATAATACCCTTATGAGTGAAAACGTAATGGGTAGTTTTTTGAAGAGAAATTCTGTCATCAAACGCGATGAAAATGTTTAACAAGGAATACTGCACCAAGAAAAATATTATTTAATTTTTAAATCGTTAACTTTACTAATTAAATTCAGACTCCGAGAGGCAAAATACTTTACAGTTTCTTAATAGTTAATAATTAATATTTTCCAAGCCTGCATTTTCGCATTCAGTTGGCCCCAAATATCAATCATACGAAACTGAATTTAAGATCAGAAAAAATATTTTGAACAGGGAAGCAAAAAATTTAAGCCATCACGCAGACTTTGTTTTATTGTCGCTTTTTACCTACTACTTTCTTAGTAAGTGTACTGCGCTTTTTACTAACTACTTTCTTAGTAAGTGCGGTGATCTTCCTCTGCTAGATGGTGAGGTTTGCCGGTGGATTACCTGTCGGCTAGCGGGTTTTTTCCATCAAACACATACCTCCCACGAGCGGGGCACCGGGGACAAGCTCTAAACTGGGATAACGTAGAGGCGAGTGCTGGGCAACGAGGAGAAGCCAGGTGTCCGTGGATGGCGGGGGGGGGGGAGGCAAGTGCTCGCAATGCGGCGCGGGCGGAGTGCAGAGCGGTGTCGTCGCAATGGAGTCGCGGTCCCTGCGCGCCAGCCAGCGGCCGGCATGCGCTGTCGTCGTCCCCGGGCCCACCCTCGCCTGCCAGCCTGCCGGCGCAACGCCACTGCACGTTTCGCCGCTCCACTCACTCTTTGAGCGCGCGCCGCTGCCCGCGCCCCATGCGGGCGGCGCCCGCGCCCCGCTCTCTCGGCGCCGCACTCCCCCCCCGCACCCCCACCTGCAACCCGCGCCCCCCCGCCGCCGCCCCGGCCCCTGCACGCGCCCCCCCTCCCCCCCGCACGCACGCTCCCCGGCCCGCGCCCGCGCCCCGCACCTGCACCCCGCGCCCGCACCGCGTCAACCACAAACGCGCCCCGCGCCCCGCACGCACCCCGCGCCCCGCGCCCCGCGCCCGCGACCGCGACAGCGCACGCCCGCCCCCGCCCCAGCACCCCGCGCCCCGACACCGCGCCCCGCTTCCCACACTGCACCCCGGCGCCCCGCGCCCGCTGACGACAGAGGTAAAAGCCAACGGCGGGCGGCGCGGCGTAGCACCTCCGAGGGCCACGCCCCTCCCTCCGGCGCAGACACACCCCAGCTCACCTCTGCGATCAAGGCAACAAAACCTCACAATCGCTTTGTGGGATTGTGTGCTCAAATGTCAACGTATTGGGAGCAGTCAGTAAAATGGAGCGTTACAAAGCTGTGAAAAAAGGAATAGCACGTTATTAAACTTGTCCCGGGTTCAGAAACAACGTCCTTCAAGAGACACTGCGAAAAGTAGACGATTAATTGATAATGCAACTGGAAAGGTTGTGGGTGTAGCGCATACATAATGATGTAATTCTAAAACGACTGGTCCGTTCAACAAGTTAAACATCGAATAACGACAGCAAATGATATGGGAATATGAGAAAATGATATAGGAATATCGAATGATGTCATCAACTGTGCAATTCGAAAGCTAACAAACGTCGCTACTGTTAATTTTGAACAAAAATTTCCCAGAAGTAATTTTCCAAGAAGTAACTTTTAAAATTAAAAAAAAAGGATTTGTATAGATCCCCTACCACTCTTCCCGTATTGTTTTTTTTCTCAACTTCCCTATCAACTCACACATACGCAGGTATGTCGGTTATTTCTCATTCTCACGAGGGGGCCTTTCAGCTGAATAGCACGAAAAGATCTCTATCACTCTTTATCTCTCTTCTTTCTGTCTCTATTTCTCTCATTCAATCACTCACTCTCTCTCTCTCTCACTCCACTCTGACACCTGCAGCGTCCGTGCACCTGGACGTTCACTTGGTGCTCTTTGCTGGAGTCCTCACTGGGAAGGTCACGTGTTCTCTACGTAAATCTGCCTCTTTTCCTCCAACTGGATTCAACCCCAGTTTCCATTCCTACAGCGAAATCAATTTCATGCAAAAACTCTTATATAAGTGTATATGTACCTAAACAAGTATTTTATTTCAGCGCATTCATTATTTTGACATTTAAAATATCACAACCTTAAGAAAATCTTGACAATCACAGGCAGTAAAAATCAATTTTTTGTGAAGTTAGTTTCATATACACTTTCGTTTCTTCTTTTTATTTTAAGCATATAGAATGAGTTGTTTTACTTCCCTATTCTACAGTAGTTTGTGAGAGTGGTTTTATGTGCAATTTTTATCGTTAATTTATTTCAAAAGCTCAGATTATCAGCGTTGTTCCTTGTCACATATTTTATTCCGATGTAGCTCTTATAAGGGGATTAGTTGAAACTATGCAAGTGTTCCTCACTATTTGAATCATTGTTTTGAAGGTGAAAATGGCTTCAAAATGACCACCAATCCTGAGCATTTCTATCTATCATCGTTAAGAAGTTAAGTATTCTTCAAAAAATGGAATATCTGAAACTAACATATGCTCTATATTCCGGTATAAATTACTTGATACGTATGTCTCACAAGGGACATGTTAATCGAATTCGAAGGGCTTCAGACGTGTTGTTTCAAAGACATTATGTGCGCTAATAAAGAATACGTGTGTTGCAAAATAACGCCTTCGTAGATAACATACGCGCCTTCTGCCTTCATTATACCATCACTAGCGTACCCATGTTAAATATCCGCATATTAAATTCCTCCCTCTTCCCTGTCTACTTTTCCACATTAAGCGGGGACGTTGTTAACGAAACGTGTTTACTTGTTCAAAAAATAATAAAGAAGTAACTTCTAATGTACTTAATGACTTTAAAATAATAATAATAAACAATTAAATTGATGTTTGAAAGACATTTTTAATAAAGTTTTATTCAGTATTATAGACATGTTCTTGGAACAATTCACAACACTTCTTTAAAAACAGCATATGAAGTAATTATACAATCTTCCTTGCCAATTAGCTTTTCGCTTTCCTTTATAGTCACAAAAATATTAGAAAAGATTTTTATAATCGAGAACACTACATAAAGTTCTCGAAACGAAAATACAGGATCAGTCAAGTATACTACTACTCTTTGGAATATTATTTAACTTTATTAGTGAACTAATTACCCGTGCAATTTAATCTCCTAGAATATCAAGTAATTTGTTTCATTTCACATTCAATTGCAGATTCTGTTGGTTACTGATTCTGCAGATGCAGTAGATACTGTAGATTATATAATAAACTATTCACATAAATAAGAATATCATTACTTACATTCGATAAATAAACGGTTGCACTATACAAATAAAAAACAATCTTCATTGACATCAGGCAACTATTAATACTTATAATTGCTGCTGCGAGAGTATTTAGGTTCATTTGCATAATCGTGAATTAAAAATTATGCAAATAAACCTTATCAGTCGGCGGAAAATGCGGAGTACACAGAAAGCATACATAAAAGTTGGAGAAATCTAAGCCTTCTGAGTGACGTCACAAACAAAGATCGCCTCCAGCGTCGAGTAATATAGTTCTTATTGGATAATATCGACTCGTCGGACCAGCAAAAATGTACTAGAATGTCTAACAATATCTCTTTCTGTAGATTACGGCACGTAAAACGATTTGTTGAGACCTTTATCCTCAAAATCCCTCGTCTTATAATCCTTCGTTTAGACATTATTTAACTATACAGATTTTGAAAATATGGCCGAGTTGTGCGGGTTGCATTTGACGTGAACATTTAGGTGGTTTTTTAACATTCCTTCATATTTTTTAAGTCAAAATTCGTCACGTCTCCATGATTTTTTTTCTTTAGAGACCTAGTTTAGCAAGATTGGTTGCGTGTGAGTGCCGTGAAAGGTATTATTTTACTGAAATAATATAGGAGACGGTGTGCGAAATTCTATTTTTGGTCTTTCCTGTGCTAGGGATATTTCCATACCCAACACATTTACCATGTTTTGTGTCATTTTCCCTTATAAATAATACAAACCAGTAATCTTTATTTAACCCATTATATATATATACAGAGAGAGAGAGAGAGGGGGGGGAGAGAGAGAGTGTGTTTTTCTACGGTGAATATAAAGAAAATTTCGGTATTTAAAAATGAATGTCTTGGGAATATATTACAACATTGGACAATAAATCCATGAGTATTTCCAGACGCATATTCTAGTAAATAGATATTTCAAATAATATTTAAAACATTCATATGTTTGCATCTACAGAAGATGAAATCCAGGCTACCACTAGCACAGCGTCGAGGAACGCCTAAATTCAGAGCATGTCTATATAATTTTAATCAAACAGATCCAAATATTGTCTTAATAATCAATGATCTCTCCATTAAGTGGCAATGATTTATGTTTTAAGAAGGATATTTAAGGTTATGGTAGGAGTAACTATAATAACCGTTGTCAGGTAAGCTTCATCATCATGATACGGTTAAAAAAACATTCACGGTATTTTCGGCCAAGATCATGTGTCTTGTAAACACCATCTACACGTACACACTAAAATGAAAATAGCGTTGCTCAAGTACGTGAATGCGCGTAGTTATTGACTGAAAAAAGTCGAGGTAAGTTTCTTCATTTACCGTGTGATGTTGCTGAAGTTCAAGTATGAGCGATTAGTTATCGTTGTTTTCCGTATATATTCCACCCGGTTCGTTCAAACGTTCAATAATCCAATTACAATAGTTTAAAACATAATTTTGACAATTATGTTCATTACTTATCTTTTCTAATAAACATAAAATAAAAAATAGAAAAATTACTAAAACAAACAAAACTAAACAAAACCTCGTTTTAAAGAAACTTTTAAATTACTATTTTATTTATATTGTGCGGTCTATATATAGTTATATATAGTTATATTGTGCAAACTATGAGATAAAAGCTTGGAATTTTGGGAAACTATAGAGAATTTTTACAGGGCTTCAATTTGTAATTATCTATTTTTATGATGTGTGAGAGCATGAAATATTCTTAAAAACGAAAGAAAGAATAAGAGTAGGCTTCCGCGGCCGGAGTCAAAGAAAGAAAGAATAGTTTTTTCTTTTCTTTACAGAAATTCTCAAGAACTATTAAAAAATATTCATAGGCGCAATAGGTTAAAAATTTAAATTGCTAAAAGAAGCTAAAATCATGTTTTTTTCATTTGTCTGAAGTACCCCAAGCAAATAAATTTAAATCCGGTGAAAAACTTGTTTTTTATACTTCAAATACGATTTTCAACTTAAAACATTTCTGTTCCTTGGTGCACTTTCGCCTATCTTATTCCACTACTATGTTTGAGGGGACATTAAATATTACAATGTCTCCAGTTCGCATTAATGTTCAGTATTCCCACACTCGCGAGTAATACTAAGCCACTGCAGACCACTCTACAAATACATGAAAAGTGCATCAAATGCATAAACAAATCCTCTAACAAATAAATAAACACAACCTCTTTTATTATTTACTCCTCTCCATTCACTGCGCCCGCAATAACGTATACGCTCATTGTTCTGTTGTTTCTAGGCTCAGTATTGCTCTTTGTCAGTGTGTTATGTTGGTATGTATAAACTACTCTCTCTTCTAGTTGCCACAACTCTCCAAATCTCTCTTGTTCGCTTTTGTATTCACTACTTTGAAATGGAATTTCCAATCTCTGTTTTCATAAAGAGGGCAAGATCATTATGACTTCCTAGATAAACACTCGTGAGTTTGAAACTTTTGTTAAATGCAATTGTTCTGTCTTCCTTTCTTATTAGTAACAATCGTATTGGAGACCTAGGGAAACAATATGCGCAGCAACGTGTTAATTACTTTTTCACATTTGACAATGTATACGAATTTTTAATTTATTCGAGACTTAAATATTAGTTGCAATAATACGTGCTCGTTCAAGAGAATTGTTGAGGTAAATCAAATGAAATTGATCCAAGGTCAAAAAAAAGAATATAAACTAAAGCACGACGTAAGAAAAACTTATTTGATTAAGATTAGAACATTACTGCTCATAGAATGCTGAAATGTGAATCAGTGCAAATAAAGGAAACTTTGAAATAAATATTTAGTTAAAGTAAGTAATTTCAAACATTGTAGTAACTAACGAAACTAGTGTATGTATAATTGCATGAGTGGTCTGTTAAAAAACCGAGCGACGATAGCGACGTATATACCTCGAGTGCAATTAAACCCATTTATACACATGTGACGTTTAATATTTTTTTAATTTCCATTTAATAATAATTTAAATATTGAGAAATTCAAGCACATTTTTATTATCCGAGGCATAAATTCGATGACGTATTGTAACTGAAAAAGATCTATTTTAGTGGTCCTTGCATTGTATTTGTTAGCACGAAATATTTACAAATGTAAGATACTGAACATATTGCGGATAAAATATTAGAAGAAGCTAACAAAGGCATGAAAACAAGACTTCCAGCGTAGAGTAAAGACAGGTATGAGAGAGATTACAGCAAATATAAATATTGGGGGGAGGGGAAACTCAATTCTGACGCAGTTTTGCTACAGCGTAATTTTTAGAACTTAGAAATTGACGTTTATATTTTTCCGTTTGTAATCCTCAGACGAAATGTTTAAATGTTTTAAAAGTAAAATATAATGAATTCACATTAAATATTTTATGTTGTTTCAAAAATCAGCGAGATTAACGTTTACTTCCCGATTTTATTTTTATTCTTTCGTTGTTCATAGGTTAGTAATCTGTGATGTAAATTTTTGTTCATGTTTCATAAGAGACTGGAAAAACCTTGGCTACGTCTGGGTTGTAGTTTCTTAATTAAACGATTTGGCTTCTTTTCTGAATTCTGTTTAATAGGTTTGGAATTTTAATTGCTCGGTAGAATTTCAATTGTACGAGTTCTATTAATAGAGATAATCAACAATTTTTATGGAATTAATGAGCATATTTAGGTAACTAAACGATAAGAATTTACAAAAGTTATTTTGCTCATTTTTAATTTCAATTACATTAAATAGAATGGCTTCCAAAACTGCTAACTTTTTCTAGTTTATTTTGAATTTAAAGATCAGACAATCATAAACACTCCGATTTAAATACAGTAGGAACTATTTCGTCACAACTATTTTGTTTTAACAATCTCATTAATAGTGAAAAGGCATTTCACATGTTGAGTAAATTTTCTATAAGACCAAATGTCTCGTTTTTACATGAATGTAGATAATTCTTTAATATACTTATTCTGGAAGTTTGAGGACAAACAAGGTCATTTTTACCTGGCTGTGATATTGCAGGGTCTTGTTTGCAGAACGCCTCGAATCCGAAGGAACGAATTAACTTCTTTTCCTTTGAAATATGACCATTCAATCATTTATTGATTTCTTGCTAGTCTCTCAAAATGGCGTACATACATATCGGTTGTACTGGTAGATAATCGATCACCATCAAAAGAAATGGATTACATCAAGGCTATAGAGGATTAAACATCTTTCAAATATTCATACGAATGTTGAACACCATTTGCAAATTCATTTATTTCGTGACATTAATTGTAAACGATGACATTGATGGGTTAAAAACCCATCTAGGTGTAAACATGATATGAGACAAATTTTCTTAGCTGAATAAGAGGACTATGTTGAATTCAGACACTGACGGAAGAAAATTCTAGTCCGACTGCTATGATCGGCATTTTTTCAAGGTTTCTCTGCTCAATTCAGGAGTTTCACTAACTGAACACGAGCCACGCGCAATCTTTCTTCCCCATCCTCGTCGTATCCTCTCCTCTTACACAAACACACAGTTTCGTACACCACTCTACCACATATGTCAGGATACTGCGGGGAGGTTAGAGATTTTTCCAATTGGGGCGCTACCCCGCTGACGTAGGTACATCTAGGGGCAAAAAGCTTGCTAGCACCGGATCTCACGATCCAGGCTAAAGAAACACTGTCACCTCCTGACGTATGCCTTACACAACGCCTATAATACTAATAGTTACAACAGTTGACGCGCATGGAAACACAAAATATTCAATTCGAAGAACGGAATGATCAAAGAGTTTTCTGGAATTAATTCGGATCGGAAATGGATTGGAATCATAATATGAGGAGAACTATGAGAACATATATTTATCAATGGGATTTTTTTAAAGGATACGGAATGTTATAGAAATACGATCTTGCAGTCGTACCATTATCACTGAGGTGGTTCAATTGAGTTTCTCAGAACTAGTTGTAAAAACCTCGAGATAGGAAAAGTAGAAAATGAAAATAATTATCTTTGTATAGGTAAAGATATACATCTCAGACATGACAATAATAAAATCAAATTTATAACCATATCATTGAAATGTATCAAACATAACCTATTACAATCAAAGTTCCTGTTTACATTTATTAAATATATCAATGTAAACAATATACCGTAAATGAAGTATGCATCACTATTTTCAGTTCATCTCCCGTGACATAAGATGACCTACTCCATTCATTCTCTCGTACAACGACAACAAAATCGTGTGTGTGTGTGTGTGTGTGACAAGTTCCAAAAGCGTCATGAAGACTAAGTGTATTTAGAGAATGGATGCTGTCATATCGCCGACGATTGACCCACATCTGTAGAGTAATAGTCGTTTCCTTCAAAGTACTCGACTGTTTCTTTCGATCCTTTCAAGTAATAAACACCACTGAATCAAATCCAGCAAACAAGAAATCGGAACCAGAAACGCGTTCCGCGAAATAAAAGAGCAGCGGGGCCGCACTGATGCCTCTAATGACGCATTTCTCCCTCCTCCTCTTCCGACTACACAGCCGCTTTCCTCACCTCCATCGCCACCGCTACCGCACCGGCCACCACCCACCAACCGGCCACCCCACCGCCACACCTACCGCCACACCACTGCCACTTTCACCTTCACCTCCACCTTAACGCTCCACCTTTCACCTTCACCTTTATCTTTACCTACCTTTCACTCTCCCACCTTTTCACCCTCCACCCTTTCCACGCTCCACCTTTTCACCTCCACCTTAAACATCACCTTGCACCCACCACCTTTCACCTTCACCGTCACCTCGCACGCTGCAAGCACACCTCCACCTCCAACCGGGCCACCTCCACCGTCCACCACCACCTTCAGCCACCACCTTCCACCTTTCACCTCCACCTTATCTTTCCACGCTCCACCTCCACCTACACCGCTACAACTACACCTACACCTACACCTACACTTACCACGTAAACACGTTTTATCAACTACACCTTTGCACATCCCCACTTTTTTTCACATCCCACGCTTTTCACCTTTTTCCACCGTCCACCCGCCATTCTCCACTTCCCCCTCCACTTCTCCCCTCCACGCCTCTCCCTTCAGCCTTTCCCTTCACCTTGCCTTCCTTTCCACGTCTCCCTTTCACTCACTCCCACTTCCACGCTCTCCCTTTCACGCACTCCCTCCGCATCTCCATCTCAACCTCCATCTCAACCTCCACCACCACTTCCACCTCCAAGTCCACCGCCAGCGTTCACTGGCACTTCTTTCGCCGCTGCTTCCGGCTCAACTTCCCGCTTGCCACGCTTTCTCCAACTTCCATCGCCAGATTAATATCTTAAGCGGCTCGGATCTTGACTAAGTGAAAGGGATCCCTCAACAATTGAAATATTGAACATAATGAATTATAATAAGTATGAAGGTAAAAAATGTAAGAATCGATAGTAGTCAAGTAACCGTATCCGTCCTCACTCACGGTTAGACTACTTCCAGTCCACCAATGGAGACAAACGACGGGTCCTAATGGGGAATTCTTTTGTTTTGCAGGTCCATTCACAACGTTTTAGGAAATTTCTCTAAAAAAATGGTTTGTTTTTTTTGCTTTTTGAAGTAACTAAAACGCGTTTTTTGTAGCCTTACGGCATCTAAGAAGTGATCAGTAGCTCATGCGATTCTTTTCGGCAAGACAAATTGATTCGCACAATTCTTAGCAACTTACTCTCTGGGATATTTTTTGAAAACTGTAGAAAACACAAGTTTCTGATGGTTTTAATGACCTACGAATTCATTGGAGAAACGCTGTGAATTACTAAACCGTCATTTATATGAATTGTTCTGAGTTGAACTATCAGATTGACAAAAAATAAATCGATATCTTTTAATGAAACAACTACAGTACTACTTTAAATAATATATTTTCATGAAAATTTCCATGTCCGGCAACTGAAATGTGTTGTGTATCATGAACTTGCAAAGCGCAAAGTAAACTTTTAAACATGAAAATATATGCCGTTATCACCTCGTCAGGCTACTTATTAATATTAGAATAGTGCATTTTAGTGCAAATATTCGAATCTACATTTTAGTGCGAATTTTTTTAATGCTTATTCTAATATTAAAAATGTGAATTAATATTATTACTTTTTATCAGTATTACTAATAAAATAATACTTTGTTTACGTATTTACCAAACAGCATAAAATTCTGCTTAGAAATTATTCGGGTTCCATATTTAGTACTGCTTAGTCTGTTTACATCTTAATCTCCCCTGTCAACTGAGGCGTACGTTAAGTCCAAGACCTATCTCGGTGTCACTTACGTTTACGTTGGTTGCGTTGACGTGGTTTCTCGGATCAATATCAGGCGAATGACACAACAATACCTTCACAGACGGACCAGGGACCTCGCGCGATCTTTCTTCCTAAACCTTGTTCTCTCCCCTCTAATACATACGAACTTACACTACCACATACCACGAACTAACACTACCACATAATTGGGGAGTCCAGTCGGGAGTGTAGAACTTGTATCAGCGGGGTGGTTCCTCGCGGCTGAGATATTGGGAAGGGTGCAAGCTGACCTGCAAGTTGACCTGTAGGTCGGTGTCGGCTCTTATCATCCAGCACACTGTGACTTACATACCCTATACTACCACACATGTTTGCAGATCAGTTGGGATGTTAGAGCTAGTCCCGGTTGGGAAGGTGCTCCGCTAATGGGAGATACCTGGTGGGGAAAATCCCACAATCCGACGTGTAATTCGGCGCCGGATCTTACCATCCATCGGGGATCACCACCGACACCTCCCTGGAAATAACGTGCACTGCACTCACGGAACCAATGATCAAAGCAGCTGACGCGTCCGGAAACCCTGATTGATCAATCAATCAATCCTCCATTTCTTCATCTGCCATTCTCACATATCAAGTTTTTTTTGTCCCTACTCCACTCCTTCTGACCCATAGTCATCCAATAAGGATATTTTCAACTTTGTTGAAGATCACTTTGCAAGTAATACTTCTCAGTTTATTTTAGAATATTTTCTTCATTTATACATCGTTTTTTTTAATTGTATCCATTAAAACAGAAAATTTTAGATTTTTTTTATAATCAACTTTATTATTCCTCAAACCTATTGTATCTCCAATTTAAACTGAACATCAATCTGATATTTTGTTCTGAATGAATTTCCACGAGTTTAAAATTACTACTTGAATCATCACCTGCTTTAGTATGTACTAAAATTAAACGATTTTACTCATGAATAAATTCGGCTTTTTTCAAATCGATTCGAATCATCATTTTTTTTACCAATAAAACCTTCTCATTTAGAATATATTCAATTATTCCCATCTCAAACCATTGGCATCTTCCTCGCGCGCTTTCCCTTCCGTTCTCACCACTTCTATCTCATCTGGCGCATCTCTCTCACCACCTCCATACTTCCATCTCGTCTTCTGTCTCTCACTCCTCTTTCGCCCCGTTCCCTCCCCCGGGGGCCACGCGAGGGCGGCGTAGGCACGGCGGGCGGCGCGCCAAAGCCCCCCACCCCACCCCACGCCCACTCGCTTTGCGAGCGGCGGCAGCAGGGAAATTTTTTATCGCTAATCCGGTGAGCCGCCCGTCGCGGGAGAGGGGTCGAGAGGCGAGCAGGAGGAGAAGGAGGAGAGGAGCTCCTCCGCCGGGTGATTACTACCATCGATTGAGCGGGGAGGGGGTCAGGGTTCGCGTCCCCGCCCGGGGAGCCAGCCGAGGGCTCAGGTGCTCCCCAGGGTCCCCGCGCGCGCCCTTTATCGAGCTCGTTCCTCACGATCGCGCCCACGCCCACGCCCACGCCCGCGCTCGCACCGCCGCCGCGCGGGGGCCGGCGGAATCCTAAATCTTCATTTCCAGCACGACTCCGATGCGATGATTTAGCGCGCGGAAAATAATGTAATTTCGCGCTGTTTCCCGGGCGGCGCTTTTCTTCGGTGAGGCTGCCGGCGCACAGGGGGTGTTACGCGGGGATCGTTCAAACGGTCCCCTGAAATAAAAGAAACAACACTGCAAAACGTAAAGTTAAAAAGTAATTTTCTTTCGATAGAATCTTTCAAGTAATAATGTAGCTTTACAAAAATTGATTTGTTATTAGTGTGTAACAATAACAATGATAAATTAGAAACCCAATTCTAACACCTTATGGAACATAGTGTACACTTTTTTTATATCTCTATCTTTCTAATAACGTGTATCAACTAAAAAGGTATTTATGTTATCTTTTACATTTCCATTCTTATGTAATGTCATTAGGTATTCTGAATAACATCGACTTTCTGATTTTCCTTCTTCTTTTACAAAGAAATAGAGATTAAGAATCATTTTTTATTATATATTTTAATTATAACAATTAAGCGTTCATGCTTTTCCTTTCATTGTTATTACTTCAAGCGAGCAAGAGCGAATGACATTGATGGACCTCCTTAATGTCAGAACAATATCTAAATGGTCCACGATCTCGTTTGGGTTTCTGGTAGTGGAAATCTCTGCGAATTAGGCATACAGGTGCTTGCAAATGTAGTAAACTTCTATATAAAGGGTGAAAGTGAATCAAAATATTCCTACATACTGCTAACATTTTCAAAATGTTCCCAATTACAGCCACGTTAACGATTGTTAAAAAATGTAAAATATATTTTTCCTCTAATTGCATTCGAAGGATAACCATTTTGATGAATAATTTCTTACGTCTGCTTTTTAAAACGATTTCCACCCTTTTAAGATGCAAAAAATTCAAGGCGTATGACTTCATGTGAGTCCGCACAACCAATCTTCTTCGTCTCCCGTTACCACGCGTTCTAACTCTCTGGGGCCTCTCGATCACAAATAAGAAGCTTAGCGGAGTCTATCGTACGCTCGCTCTCTAAAATCCCGTGATGTGTGAGGAGAAGGCCAGCGCTCGGATCTCAGGGCGTCGCAAACAATGACGCATTGGTTCCAAGAAACATCGCTGCGATCTCTTCCGCCTTCGGCCGAGGTCGACAGTTTGCATACCGACGGAGGGGAATGTCGGCAGGTAATAGAGAGGACTGAAGTAGTGCGTGCGTTTCTTAATTAATTGTTTATCATTTCAGTTATATTACTAGTATCAACACAATGAATGTCATGAGAGTGTAGATGTGAAGCCGGAATTTTCTGTCTCATGAATAGGAATTAATACATCTCAAATAGCTGGATGAACAGGTAAACAACGTGACTATTTTTTAAAGGAATATGTTACACTTGGCGAAATTATGTGGAAAAAACGCAATGTATGAGTGACGACTTTTGTGTGGCGAGCCCGTAAAAAACTAATATTAGATGGCAAGATAGCAAGAAAATAGGAAAACGAGTCGAAAGAATAAGTCTGACAATGAGAAGGTGAAAATATATAAATGATAGGAAGAGCATGCGAACGAAAAAATGGGGTTGCACATTAGCAAACTAGTCGGAAGTGAATGGCTAGGTCAGTGAGAAGCAAATCGATGGGAGATGCAGAGAAAGGGGTTAATTGTATGACCAGTGGAAGGTATTGACTCTCTGATAGAGGCGAAATGGAAGGTAGGCACGAAAGAAGGACAGGGCGATGAGGTGAAAGGGTATCGAGCTGTAAGGAATGAGAAGATAAGCATGCCCAAAGCAAACGAAAGTGGGGAAGGTGGCAGGAGCTGTACGCACCAGAAGCGCTGTGGACCGTCGGGCGGCAACTGAAGAGACGGGAGAACTGCAGAGCCGACGGATGGGAGGGGGGGGGGCGGCGCGCCGCGGGGGTTCGTGATGGGGTGGCGAGGGAGGAGAAACGCGTGGCATCGGCGGCGCGGGCGGATTGGTTGAGCCAGTTTAAAATCAGCCCCAACCACACGAGCGCCGCGCCCCTCCGTCCACCCCCCCTTCCTCCCGGCTCCGCAACCCTCCTCTCCCCCCGTCCACCACCCGCCACCGCACGCCGTAGCGCGCCGCCGCCGCCGCAACGCCGGCCTTCATACAACATTAAAACTGCGCCGCCGCCGCCCCCGCCCACCGGCCAGTCAGACAATAGCGTGGGACGCGCGGAAGACCGAAATGGCGGGGGTGGGAACAGCCCCTGTGACTACACTGCGCCTTCGTAGATGTTAGCGCCACCCAGCGCGGGGAGACATACACGTCTAATGTGCACGTATTGTAATTTGCAAGGAAATATCCTTTTACGTCGTGGAGTAGGATTTTTTTTAATGGAAGATATTTAAAATAGAAACACATCGTGCGATCAAAAAACCTCAGTGCTTTCTGATGATCCTCTCCCCCTCTATAATAACCACTGTGAGCCCATCGTGGATATTTTTATTCAACAATCATTTTTTTATATCTCAAACACAGTAGATTAAACAGACTCACTTGTATTTAGCACGTTTTAATTATTTTAATTCACTAGTATAAGATTATAAATAGGTATACTCCCTGAACTAGATCACCAATTGGGAAAAGCATTGGCCCTACACTGTTTTGTATCTTAAGAAACGTTACAATAACCCCATTTAAACATTGATAGCTATTTTATAAACATTTCATAAACATGTTTTTCTTTCTCTAGTATATTTTTCCGTGCGTTAAATATGCGTAATCTAATTTTACCGGGTTGAGTGGTGTCAAATCGTAAAATTTTAACCAAATATTTACATCAATTCTTTAATTAAAGACATTTGTTCACTTCGTGACCCTGACAAGGGGTGACCCAATCCCGGTACGGAAGATATGTGGAATTCAAACAATTTTCATAAATATAACTAAATAATTTATGATTGAAATTTCTTTAAATGCCCGGAGACGGAAAACTTTTTAGAGAAATGTATGAATTCGCCTTTCAACATAAGTCAAACCGTTAATAATCCTTTAAGTGAAATCTGTGCCCTCAATAATCTGATCAAAATTTAATCAAAATAAAAAAAGCATTGAACAGTTAGAAATATTTTGTATTAATTTTATATTGAAATCGGAAAGAGGAAGGAATTGAATCTTTTTATCCAATATTCAATTTTTGAAACATAACATTCGCCTGCAGATTACGTAAAATGTTTTGTTTTTGTGTGAATATTATTGTTTCGCGGATTCCATTTATTTCAAGAGGCGCCTAATCGAAAACCAACCTCAATGAATTAATATATCTCAGTCGAATTAAACTCTTCTCGATTCACAGAAGACAGAATTATTGGTTTATTCACTATTCATCGTGCTTAATATAATATTTGTGTTTAGAGATCTGGTATCGATTCTTACAATTTTTCTCTGTTAAGCCATTATTCATTATTAAGTCACTTCATTATAAACATCGTTCACATTAAAGGAAATCTGGAATTGCTTGCGCCGTATCTTTTAAAGTTCATAATACTTGGCATTCTTATCAACTTTAATATAATGATTTAATTAACAATGAAAACTCAAATACTGAAACGTATATAAAACATTATTAATGTACACAGCTTTTAAATTTTAGCCCGGACTGATCCTCAATTACATAAACTGTTAATCAGATTGTTTTACAAAATTTGAACAAAGAATATGTACAGGTTAAATTCTTTTCTCATTTATAGTTGATATTAATATTGATATTAGTATTGAAAATCCTGTTTACCCTGCGGAACTTCATTGGCTATCCGAAGCAGTAATTACATATTAAAACATGTGATCATCGACTACTGTACTTAAACAAATAAAGGGGGACCAAACCATATAAAACGGTTATTCTTTGCTCAATATCAATAAAATATAGCTATTTTGAACTATAGTTGACTGTATTTTAATTTTTGCCACTCTTTTCATTAATCTCTATGATGATCAGTTTAAATGCGATTGAAACTAATAAGGCGTAAACATACACTGGTAGTAATGAAGAGATTTTCTCTCATATATTTAGCTGTAGAACATCCCATCAGCTCCAAACGAGCCAAGTCGGAGCGCTAGAGGTTGCAAGACTGGCGACCGTGGCGACGTTGACAAATTGTAAATGTACGCCATGAAGCTCGAAGCGCATTCCTCTTGAAATGAGGTTTGGAAAACAGATTTCGAACTAATGCAAAGCTCGCACAGTTGAAACAGCGATTATCTAACCTATTAAAGAAGACCATGATGTTTTGTGCTTTCTCAAAGTCCGTAATTGCTAAAACAGGACACGGCTTTGAAACAAACGACATAATTAGATCAATTTCCGTTTTACAGCGCACCTCTGACCTCACAAAAGAAAGGTCATCTTTATTTGTTCTTCTTTGAAGCTAAATAGGTAGGATTTGAGTTTTCTACATTGTTTCATGCAAGAAAGAGATATTAAGTAAAGGATACAAACATGTATACGTTATTTGTGCCCGAGAGCTGGGTCTCGACAAAGCGTTGTCACGTTTTACTGCCATTGTTTCACGATCTTTCGTGAGCATTCTAATGCGTATTCCAGATTTCAGTTCTATACTTTGTTGTTTTTCAGTCCGTATTTCCTGGAGACTTTTAATGAGATGGTATTCCTAAATGCGTGACTTAAGCGCTCTATTCCCTTCATTTATTCATTCAGATTTGGTGGCAACAGGATTGGATGAGGTCACTGAAAAAGCTGATGCCGTTCCGTGACAGTAGAAAACCGCTGTCGGCTTCATCACGTATTTTCCAGATGTCCAACACAACGAAGTTTGGTATAGTTTTCTTTTATAATTATTGATAATTGAGTTGAAATAAACACATTGTTACTCCCAAATATCTCTTTTCAATTCATTTATTAATAACTGCAAATAATTTTTTTTAACTAGGGTACTCAAAATAATTATATAAAGATTTCAGTGATGTTAATAATTTCTAAATTTTCTGCAGCATAGGTGTTTGGACTCATATGAATATGTACCTGTGAACTACGGGCAGGATTGAAAAGTTGTACTAATAATTACAAATTATGAGGAATAAAAAGTGCAAACGTATTTACAAAAAGAATCAATAAAGAGGTACTATGAAAATAAGTTTATATCAGCTCCTACAATTTTTTTAGAATGATTTTAATATATACAACATTTTTAGATGCATTAATCGCCATTTATAAACGTATACTCAGAGTAATAAGTATTAATTTGCGTATAGGTATTGTAGTGATATATCGTTGGCATTTCCAATGAAATAATTATATGCGTCGTCATTGCCAACAATATTATTTATTAAAAACGCAGCTTTCGATGGCTTAGCCATCATCATCAGTTTTCTGCTGTATGAGAGCCACAAAAACGACTAGTCGACTGGTCGTTTTTGTGGCTTCCATACAGCAGAAAACTGATGATGATGCTTTTTTAATAAATAATATTGTTGGCAATGACGATGCATATAATTATTTCATTAATTTGGGTATACAATTCATGTTTCTGAGAGTAGTTTAATGAGATTTCTATAAACAGTACAGTTCGCTCTGAGCCTCCGTGGTGAACAGTTGTGTCAATCACCTTGGTATGTTTGAATTCACGGCCACACTATTAATACTAGGAATGGTTCATGTTTGTAGGTCATTTGTTTAAAAAATTCTTAGTATGCCAATGTTTCAAAATTGTATTGTTCTCTCACCAGGGCTGTGAGACAAGTCTATAATAATTTACGACGTACAATTTAAGATTCGTGTCATACTTTTTTATTCAATAATTTAAAACCCAAATATTGCAAGCATGTGTGAAAAGAAAGTCGTAAAAACATTAAGGGTGACATAGGATGGTATTTTTCCAGCACATGCTACAGTAGAAAAGGATACGTGTTAATTCATGGTGAAGATATTTTTTCTTTCAATCAGCCCTCATTTAGTTTATTGATATAAAATGGATCGATATTGAGTAAAGTTTAACGTAGTTCCTATGAGTGCAAAACAATAGGGTTATTATATTAACAATTTAGTAATGAATTGTTATTGGTACCTGGAAATTTAGTGGAAGTACCAGGATTTTTCAATGTTGGTACTGGAATATAAGATTAATCATATGGAAACGCTTCTCCGCGCTATACATTCAAAGCAGTCACTTCGTTGCGGCCGGAGCATGGACGTGCTCCACGGAGCAGACGCTCAAAGCGGTGGACGTTTATCTTTCATTATGAGTGAAAAAGTGTAAAGCATCTGTTAAACCTCTGAACTGTGTACTGAATGAAGTAAGCTCGACAATGGACAATCAAAGGGGCTCTCTTGCGAAAAACATAACAGCTGTATTGAAAAAATTGCACATTGCGCTGGAGAAGAAAGCTTCAGTCAACCAAGCTTCTGTATCTTCAAGATGATACCAACAGCACTATTAAACAATACAAAAACGTTTCTTCACTCTTTCGTCTTGTCTTCGTCGCTTTCGTCTTGTCTTACACAAAAATCAAGAACTTCTGTTTTATGTTAATTATTTTAACAACTGATCATTGACAACAATATAATAAATGTACAGTAACTTTGTTGTTACAATTTTATGAATGAGTCTTGCTCACGTCAGGGTAGTACGTCCTTCTTGCAGTAAGGGATATCTGTAACTAGTAAAGCTGTCAAAGCGGTTCCTTCTTATAGTAATCTCTAGGGAGCGGATTTCTATAATTCTGCATATTTTTGTCCGTTGCTTCAGGGCAGAGTAAAATTCCTTGACAGTTGGTTAGAATTGGGTGCAACATAGATTAATATGTGAAATTTTTTTTCTCTTGGTGCATATTCGTGTCATTATAGAGACATGTTTTATATTTCGTTAAAGTAGAAACTTATCTCCAAATCGTTTCAACTTTTCACAAGATTTTTTTATTTGTGAGCGTTTATCGACTACAAAGAGCTTTTCACTGTTTTTTTCTTTTTCTATTGATGATAAAATACTTGTGAAATTTAGGATATTTTATATATATTTTTGTTAAATTCAGATAGAAGAAATGCGACCAGACATACAATGTACTTCAAAAGGTGAATATTTACTTTAATTGTTTCTCTCACGAAGTAAAGTAGATGCTATTGTTTGCACAAAAATATTTTCTTTCAAAGCACGCTTCTTCTGATTATTATCAAGAAAGATTAATGCTGGAAATGAAATATTGTTAATTTTAGTTGCATATTGAAGTGCCTACTTGAGAAATTTTAGGTCATAAATGCATATTTTTTACAGCGTATTTCAAGATTTATGGGGCGTAAAATTCCTCTCCCTAGTAATCTCTCTATTACTGAAGCGGGGGCGGCAGCAGCGGCGGCGGCGGCGGCGGCCACTGTCCCCGTCGTAATCGCCGGAAGGTCCATACTCGCGGTGACAGCGTTACATTGTAAGAAGATTCTGATTTGACAACTTATTGCTTAATCATTGCTGGGAACATGCCTGTAGGTTATGTCCTGCCACTTTTTTGTCAGTGGTCATTTGTCAATATCTTCATTACCACATCTTGCATTGTCATCTCTCTGCATGACGTTCATTTGTTTCCCTCTGAAATTGGCCCCTTCTTACAGTAAGTCCTCTATATTAACATTCACTGTTACGTGGCGAACAGTCAACGCAATAGATTCACCGTGCGTTTGATTTCAGTTTCCCTTTGTCAATTGAACCGCGTCCACTGAAACGTGCGAAACTTTTCCACATTGATTCAATTTGTGAGTTCACGTTTGCACGTCAAGTCAGTCTTTAAGCGTCAGCCTTACGGGAGCTGATCACGATCTGCCTTCGTCCGTCTTCGGTGGTCTGCACTTCATCACCGGTCTGTCACCATCTGTTCTGTTCCTCGAGGCGTTCGTCACTTGAGACTTTTCGTTTCCGCGCGAAATATCGCACTCATATACTCATGGAGTTTTTGGAGGGTACAATTGTTTTAATGCAATTTTAGAACGCATTCTTCTTACTTGAATATTGGGTCATCATTTGCTATGAATCTCGCGCTTCTGCCCGTTTCTGGAAAATTCTATGAGTTTGTAATTCTGATTATGGGACAAGGGTTCTTTATAACTCAGTCTAGAAAGATTCTCTGTATTGATGTGAAAGTCCTAGATGAATTTTGACGGATGATAAGCTGGAGCACTCAGGAGAAAATAAGGGGCCTGGGGTAGTTTATCCAAGGGGGTCCCATATTTGAATAATAATATATTTCTTCTCTCAATTTATAAAAAGAATTAATTTCTCCATGAATCATAAATTACGTATAGCGTTAAATTTAGAGTAGAGATAAATACATTTTCGTTTTTGTTTTTTTTTTAATTAAAAATATTCGGAGGCCCATTTAAGTCGAAGCTTGAGGCAAGTTTGTCCAGTTGCTACATCCCCTCCCCTTATTTTACATAACAGTACAATACGCCTTTTTCAATAGAAAATATTATTATTTAAGGGTATTACCTAACAGATAGGTACATCTGTTCAATTCAATTACAAAGAATGTATTATAATGTACAGTTGTGTATTCTGCATGTTGCAGAACAGGTGGGGCAGAACCGAGAAGTGCTGAACCAGCAAAAATATTTCTTAAGGGACTTTGGTCACAAAATTTCAAGTTTTAAGACCTTAGAATGCTTCGTTTTCGAGTTATATAACTATATGAATTTCAACAACACTACCAGGAGTTGCTGGTTGCATTTGATATTAGTATTTTAATGCGTTTTTTCAACAAACCCTTTACATTTTTGATGTTAAAAAGCAATTCGTCAAGTCTCCGTGAATTTGTCTTCCTTTGGGGACATTATTTATAAAGATTGGTAGCATGTAACAGCCGCAAAACTCATATGTACTATTGAAATAATGTAGGAGAGTATGGTCATTTCCCGGTTCGTCTCACCCTTGTACGAGTTGTGGAGAAACGGCTGAGGTTGCAGCTGCGGCTGATGCGTGGGTGGCGTAGCGATCTCAACGGCCGACTGGCAAAAGTGCCGTCGGGCTTCTCGGCAGCAGGCGTTCCCCAGGGGTTTCTCGCCATCTCCCCGCCAAACGATCTGCGAATTCAGCGCACCCCACCCCACCCCACCACCCCCTGCCGCGCCGTCCCGTGTCATCCCACACATCTCGCTCCCCTCGGCAACATCCTCGCCCCATCCTTCCGAACCGTCGAAATCGTTGCGAGAAGCCCCACGACTTCATTTCGTGTTGCCTGGTTGTGTTTCCACCCGTAAACTCGGCGGTTGCACACGCGTGGAGATCAAAAGATTCGTTCTGGGGAAGAAAGATGCGAACGGAAACGCTACGTATACGAATAGAAGAGCCAAGAATATTCCCTTTCCGCGTGACGCGGAAATCAAGCTCACGAGGTGCGTTCAAAAAGAGTCAGAATGCCCCGCTTCTAAGCTTCGAAATTTTGCTCATAAATATTCCGAGCAGCATCTTGCTCTTTGAGACCTCGCGTGAAGAACAAAAGTACTCGTGGAAACTTCCAGTTACGACATCAGTCACGTGATAGACGTGTGATTTGCTTTAAAGTTTCCGGAAATATGCCCATAAAGCACACGCTTGAGGTTCTACCGCGGAGATAGGTAAAGTTGTGTACGTGTGGGGAATAATATGACACGAAGTTTAGGTCCTTGCATCAACCTGACGCCCTTTTGAACGTTAGTGTAACTACAGGGAGAAAAATTATCTCAGATACTGAGCGTTCAAGTGCTAGAATAATATAGAATGCTTGTATAATTTTCTACAATAATAAATGTGAAAAATAGAGTTTAAAATTACAGGTACACTCTCAACAGAAACTCACAGAATGCATGTCTAAATAAACTAATAGTTAAGTGCCGATTGCCGAAACGTTTAGTGTTCATACTCAGCATCTTCTCCTATTAAAAACAAACAAAGATTTAAAGATCTAAAATACAGGAATAAATTTCACAGAGAAAGAAATCTCTGGCTTTAATTATAGAGGTGAATGACATGTTCGAAAAATAATTAAATTAAAAATCTAGAAGTTTTTACAATTTTAAAAATTTTAACGGAATTGATGAAAATCACAAATGCCTTATTTATAGGCGCGCGTTCGCTAAAAATTAATTTTAAAAAAATGTTAAACCATTTTTCGGAATTTTTTTAAATGACACCAGTGCGTGATGAAAGTATACCAAAAATCAAAATATCTTAATTACGCCGGAACGTCACAGCTACTTTTACTCCTATAGAATTTAGCAAGTTCCAGCGCACTTTTTTTTAATCTGACACATACAAACATACATACATATATGCTTGCAAACACAGAGGCCAACTACAGATAGACATCCCGATTTTCAAATACAAAAATGTGTTTATCTCGACGCCATTCATACAGTACTCGTACGTTAGAACAGCATTAATTGACTTTAGTGTAACAAATTTCAAACGAATCTCGCTACTGGCCGGTAGTCTGTCGCCGCGCCAGCGCTGGGGCCGTAGGGTTAAATCCCATTCACAGTGCAAATACAACAATAAGTGCCTGCTAGATAAGTGATGTGCGCATAGATGTAAACATTAGCATAAGTAATAGACCAACGTAATCACAATGTCTACTGGCTGTGAGACATTCTAGTTTGCTAATGGTTGGATGTGAGAATCGACTTTGGGAATCGATTGTGTCCATGGCTCACGATGTTAATTCGTCTATCGACTTTGATCCTATTTTGATATTTTATTTTGATTTATAGTACTGCGATTGGTTCATTTCTTATGTCAAACTTCAGCATAAGCACAGAAGCTTGAAGCTTGCAAGCTTTTAAGTAACGTTGTACTTATTATGCTTACGCGACCGCATTGTAAATGAGTCCGCTCATGGACGTATTCCTAATTTTTAGGTTTATGCCATGGTTATTATTATGTTTGCATTGTAAAAGGGTGTCGCATGAGTGAGAGCTGAAAGGTCCAAAACGAAGGAATAGAATATTCCAGAAGTATTTTGGGAACTTTCAGGAATTGGCTACAGCTAGAACCGCGTGGCGTGGTGGCGATCACGTGATGTTGGTTGCAGCACGAACGCGAGTATGACATCGCGAGTCACATGGGCAGAGAGTATACGAATTCAGGGAACGATTCGCGGGGATGGCTCTTGATCTGTATGGGAGACTTCGCGAGGATTCACAAAACAAGCACCTTGGGCAGTGCGTTGACAAGCGATGGTCGTGTGTCAACCCGTGTGTCGAGAGCTGCAGTGGAATATCACTTCCACTTGTGACAGTGGTCACGTAGTGGTACGCTGTATGCATAAGATTTTGATAAATGGCGAGGCCGACGAGTCAGGCAATTAATTGCGAGATATTTGGGATCACTCATGCGAACCAGGCTTCATAGACCAGAGCTGTACAGAGATATGTTAAATTATTGCTTGTAAATATTTTTTTAAATAAACATGCTCATAGTTGAGCTTTTGTCTGTGATTTGTAGTGTGATTCCCACGACGTCACATTAGTTTTGGCACGTGTGTGAAGGTTCAGATCAAAATAACCTTAAATGTGGATTATGCTTCCAAAAAATTCGATATCGTATTCGTGAGGTGATTCGAGTACTTTTCTTCCTATACAGTAGAACAAGGAGAAAAATTAACTTGTTCAATAGATGTGCAACATACCAAATGTGTAGTCAAATTTTCTTGTATACAATTATGCTTGGGATATTAAATACTGTTCTCTTACAATATTTCTTCTGCTTCTCTCTCTCTCCTTCTGCCTCCTATCCTCCCCCATTCCTTGACTGCTTCCCCTTTCACATTACATTTTCCAATTTCTGAATAGGTCAAAGTGCTATTTTATTAATGTTAATAAAAAATTTCCAGTAATAATAATAAAAACGTTTAATTATAAAAATATTAGAACTAATAAATATTTATCAATACAACATGATATTTATCTTGTTCTTGAGGGGGAATATTATAATGAACAGTCCGAACTTCTTACTGGTAAAGTTTTATATCAGTTTGTTGTATACTATAGCCCATAAAAGTCTATATTTTTAAGTACGAGCTCTACAAATACTTTTTTCCCTTTGATTACAAGTTTCTCTAAAACACACGACAACGTAAAACTACCCTATATTTAGTATTAGTTAAATTAAGGTTTGGGATTCAGTTTACCTACTATAATATGGTTAAATAACCAATTTCTTTTAGAAATCAACTGTCATTACGCTTTGCCTATCTGTGCCAAGTAACAGTTTCGATTTGCTACCGAGAAGATGGGAACCTTGACACTGAAAGCACAAAGCCGTCTCTCCTAATCCAATTCTCAGCTTCGCGTCGCGAGTGTTTTGTTATCGACGTCACTACCCCGACGCCCCAGGACGGCGATGCAGCGGTTTCTCCATGGAGGCGAGAGCGACGAGGTTATCTACCAAGCGGCACTTACATACAAGGAAAGCCGGAAAATAGTATACAGTCAGAACAACGATATTGCCTTATTCAAGAAGTCTAATACTATTTTAAATACTAACACTCGGCGGGTTTCGGAACGGATTAATATTTAATCTTCACTAAAATTAGCACAGCTTGTGTTCAAGAACACCGTGCAATTCTTAATGTTCTTGAAATTCTTTTAAATAGATATATCTCCTTGTTGGTTGCCTTTTCAACTCCTCTGAATGGCGTATTTAATTAGAAATATATTTTCAACCATTATTTGTTATGATTCATTTACTGCAGAAATAATGAATGATTTTATAAATATTTAATGTATATGAAGCATGTGTGGAGAAAGAGAAACAGGAAAACCCTAAAACTGCCAAGTCAATTTGAGAGATATGAATTTGAAATGCAGTTTACACACGTGTACACATTTACGTGCTGGCCGCAATAATATATTTACCTGTGAATTGAATTAAATTGAATTAGCCTTATTTTACGTGGCGAGACTCGGGCCATCAGGCCCGCTCTTCCGTCTGACCACGCAACATTTCGCTACGCTCCTTTCACCAACTAGGGAGAAGGAGGTATATCTGGGCGAGAAAACAGGCGATTTGAATTTAGCTCAGAGGCGTCATTTAGGCTTGAGGATCTTTTACATGCAAGTAAATCTAGAACATGGGACAGCCGGCTTTACTTCCCCTCCGAAGGAAGGCGTTACGAAGGATTTTTTTCGCCCTTAAAAATCCACCACGGCTTCGATCGGGTTTGAACGCCGCCAACTTGGGTATAAACAGTCCAGTACGCTAACCGTTACACCATCGCCGCCGAAAACCAACCTGTGGTCAATAGTAAACCAATAATGCGTTATTTTGCTCTTATCGACATTGGACCGCGGTAAGCGGTAGCGATCTCGAGATCTAAACCGAGGTGTAAAAAATTGTGGTTTACAAACTGAAGGTGAAACGCGAAATAGGAGAACAGGAGTAAGGTAAATGGGAAGATTGCAGAACGGGTAACGAGAATGAAATTACGTTGTCATGATACGACTTAAGGTAGATACCTAAACAATATGGCTTAATGAGGCATCAAAATTCATTCCTTACCACTAAGTAAACTCAAAAAAGAAACAAATGTCTTGTGTTTGACAGCTCTGGAAAAGGAAAGAGAGAATAAATTGTTTCCTAGAAAAGAGCTTACTGAAAAATGACTAGCGATAAACTGAAATGAAATCGGGCATTGGAGTCTTCTTCTAGGAAATACTCTTTTTCCTATAGACTTTTTTCAATAGATGGTTATGTAATTTGTAATGGTATTGATGGCGGTAGCCTTATTACGACCGATGTGGGAAAGATGGAAATTGTCATGAAAGTGAAGTCGAAAGTAAAAGTAGAGATAGTTAATAATGCCTAAGAAAGTGAGTGAGTGAGTATTTAGTGATTCCGGGCGCGTGAACTACCTAGGTCATTAGTCCCGTAAGTCTAGTGCCGCCGAGAGGAGACGATGTTACTTCTCCACTAGCTGGCGAGATCTGGCCCTATCCTACATTTCGGCTTCGGAAGTTTCCTACTGGTCTTTCGACATGTGTGGTAGTGTAGAGAGTAGGGGAGAGGAGGGGAAAAGGATGAGGAAGGAAATATTCCACGTGATTCATGGCCCGTTTTAGGGTACTGCTCCGGCATTCACCGGAAAAACCACGTAAACTGCCGATCAGAACAGCCACTCGTTAGAATTCTCCTCCAAACGGCGGTGGTTGAGTTCTATCCTGCGATGTAGCTAGTGTCTAACATCCGCAACCATCGAAAACACCCAGCCAGATCTAGAACATTTCACTCGACGTACACAGCTAGATGAATTCAGCCGCTGCCTGGAGAAGAATTCTAGCGTCCGGCTGCTCCGATCGAAAGTTTTCCGTGGTTTTTCCGTACAGCGCCGGGCGAATGTCGGAGCAGTACCCTAACACATGGACCACGTACCGCGCACCATATTTCCTTCCATTTCCTTGGCCTATCGTCAGCCCTCACTTATACGCACTTACTTTTACATTCACGTCACTACCACACATGTCGGGAGGTCAGAGTTTTTCCCAGCTGAACCTGTACCCAGATGGTTGTGGTCAAGGGAAAACCTACAAGCCGACGAATAGTATAGCGTTGTATCTCGCTGGAAAATGCACCACACTTACGGGACTAATAACCTTATCACTCGACGTGCCTGGAATCATTAATTAATAAGGCCACTGATCAATTAATAAAGGCCACTGATAAATATTGCCGATGTAAGCTATCACTGTTGCCTGTAATCTAATACGTATGTTTAGGATTGATAGGATACTACCTCCTCAGGAAAATGCCATTTTTTTCTAATGAAAACATTTAAAGTCAATTCATATATGTATATGAAATATGAAAAACTAAACCTTCTGACGGATTATTAATTTGCCTTTTTTGGTATTTGGTGACATAAATGTCTTTCTAGGTTGCTTTTTTAATGCAACATTTTTAATCATATTAAGTTTCTACTGCTAACGAATCTCCATTGTTTGTCTGGACTGAAGCTGTCATTTGGGTTTTCAGGTTATTGTATTTTTGGAACCGAAAAACTTGCATTGTGGCTTCAGAATTCCTTTTCCGCATTTCTTTTCACAAATAAAATTATATAAAAAATGGTGGACTCTAGTCACTTGGTTGAGCGGTGGAGCGCTGAGCACTGATTCGCGACGTAATCAAAGCCCTCGTGTCTCAGAGGGCAAGGCGATGATCCCAACTTCCGACATTCCGATATCTTTCCGTGCCAGATGTTCTTCTGAGAAGTGCACAGTGTAAGCCCATCTCTGTCGGGCGTGAGGTGCGTGTTCATTCTACCCACAGTTGCTTGAGTTGTGCTTCACGCGAGGTACTTCATCACTGCCTCTTAGAGTAGTAAATGCGCGCAATCCTGTAAAGATGCCAAAGTCTCTCACTCACAAATGATTTATTAATAATCCATTCTCTCATGATGTATTGTTTAATGGTATTGACGTATATTATATGCAAGTACAGTGAAATACAATATATTCCTGTTTTCGCTCCAATTATGAGTTTTTAATGCCATTTTTGGTGCCTATTTAAAAATGGTGCTTTTTTAGGCGGCTAAAACGTACGTTTTTAGTGACTTAACATCCGATGGCTAGCTATCACAATCAATGGTCATTACGATGGAAAAACGAATGTCGCGGAGGAGGAAAGAGTGCGGGGTGACAGTGGTCGTGAAAGGGAGGCGGTAGTGGACTTTGAGCGGCGGTCATGGCGGATGATTGATTGACTGATGATAGTGTGCTCGTCAACTGCTAAGAGCTGTAGTTCCGGAAGTGTTTTTTCTCGGAAGGTGGTGGTGATCTTCCCCCGCCAGTTGGTGAGATCCGGCGACGACCTATCGTCGGCTTGGGAGGTTTCCCCAACTAGATATCTCCCTCCAGCGGGCCACCGCTCTAGCCGGGACCGATACGTGTGGTATAGTAGTTCATGTATGTGTAAATGTATGCAAGTAGGGGTGAGGATAGGACAAGGAAGAGGGAGGAAAGATCGCGCGCGGTTCGTGGCCCGTTTGTGAGGGCACTGCTCCGGCAGTCGCGTGGTGTTGATCAGAGAAATCACGTAAAACTCCCGGTCAGCCGACCTCTAGAATTCTACTGCAGACAGCGACAGAATTCGACCTAGCTGACAAGCTAGTGTCGAAAACCCTGTCACCGTGGGGAATGGAACCCTAGGACCTTCCAGTCAGAGGCACTGTAGCGACATCAGTTGCTACCCTGAGCCACCTCTCCCGGTGGGTGGCGGCGGCGGTGGCGGTTCCGCCTCGCGCACCCGCGCGCGCCACAGCACGCGTCCCGGCGGTGTCGCTCCCGGCGGAGGCTCCAGGATCGATAACGGGGCGCAGCGGTCTGGGCGGCCCGCTCCTGCAGCCGCCGCCGCCGATGTTTCGGATCCTCCCCGCGAGGCGCGCCCTGCCCGGGGAAGCGGAGCGGAGCGGCGTGGCGGGGACTTGAGAGGCTGGACGGGCGCTCTGGGCGGCGGAGGATGCACGGTGCCAGGGCCTTGCAACTCTCCATCAAAACCGGGGGCAAAGCTCGACGGCGCTGCTCCAGCAGGCGCTAGTGTCGCCAGGTACAGCCGCAGGTTAAGCTAATGAATTGAATTGATGCCTTATTTTACGGGGCGAGACTTGGGTCATCAGGCACGCTCTGCCGTCTGACCACTCAAATTTTGCTACGCTCCTTTTATCAACTAGCGGAGAAAGGTGGTATTTTTTTGGACGACGAAACAGGCAATTTGAATTTAGCTCAGATGCGTCATTTAGGCTTGAGGATCTTTAACATTCAAGTAAATCTACTAACATGGGATAGCCGGCTTTACTTTTTCTCAGAAGAAAGGCGTACGAAGGATTTTTTCGCCCTAAAAAATCCACGGCTTCGATCGGGTTTGATCCCGCCAACTTGGGCTAACCGTTACACCATCGCTGCCGCCTTCCGTACATAAAAATTGGTTAATTTGTGAGAAATAGAAAAACACTCACTTAAATGTTCAATTATTCATAATATACACACATAAGAAACCTCTGAAGACATCGCGAACATCGGCGCTATCTTTTATAACATTATGGGCCTGCTTGCGACCCGCGAAGCCACACACGTTTTAAGTAGCGTTGGCAAGCAGTTCGTGTTTTAGTTTCTGTAAGAAGGTACTGCAGCAGAGCGCGCTACCGTAATGGTTTCTACCACGTTATATGGGAGTTATAAGGCCCTGCACGGTGCCGAGTCCTCGCAGCTTCCTCGCAGGCACGCCCTCCAACTCCCACGAGGCTGCCAAGCCGATTTGCCATGCGGTCCTCGCCTGTGCTCCGTCAGTAACTTCGACGTCACCTTAACCTCGTAATCGACCTTTACTGCACATTTTTCGCATTTAGGTCAGTGTTACGTTAAAATTACAAGTCGGGTAAGGCAAAAGGTAAGGCTCGTCCGCTAAGAGAGCTTTCGAAATGTTTTCAAGTCTCTCAACTTATTTTCCTATGAATTATAAAAGTCATTATGTAATCATGGTCGGGCAGAAACACTTCCAAATTTTATAATATTCTGAAATTCATAATAAACATCAAGGAGATATTCTTTAGTTAATGGTAACACTCATATTAATGATATTTAATTGTTAGTACCATCGATCAATGGTAATTTCTAGTTTGGAACGAAATATTTCCTTCTGTCGTAAGTATTTTATTACTTATAATGCTTCTTAAGAATTACTTCAATCAAAATGCGAATTTAATCGTACTTTAAATGTACTGAACTCACAGCTGGGTTCAGTTTAAAGTCAGTTCGGTTTTTTGGGACATAGCAGCGGGTATTGCATGGAAAGGTTAATAATTAAAATTATCGTATTTACATAAGTAAATACGATAATTTAAGTAGATTTTGTCAGTCAGTTAACTTCCGTTTTTTGACGGGTTCCGACTGTAGGGATTATGGAGAAAGCATTTCTAAACGTGAGTTCGCTCAGAGTAGTTGAGAATGCTTGGTTTTCGAACCTTTTATCACAGTTCGCAGTCAACCGCTGCCCGTAGCAGATCGCTTTTCGCAGCGGCTAGGACTGCCAACCGCCAGAGCACAGGTAAGGAGAAATGAACTTTAAGTGCATAACTTAAACGAAGTAGATATTCCTATCGTAACATCTCATTGTAATATGAGGTACAGCTATCACACGAGGTCGTAAAATCGAGTTTTATATCTGACCAAGAATATTGAGTATTATTATGATACATGTTTACTTATATATCTATTGTAAGTAATATTACGAGATATATTTCGTAAATAACTATTATAACAGGTATCAAATATTTAATAAGTACTAAAGGAGAGCAAAGAGAATTTTGTACTTATAAGATTCAGTGAAATGAAGAATTTTCAATAGTCTTCAATACTCTACAAGGATCCGAAAGAAGAGTGCTCGCACCTAATTATTAGTATTAGAAGACTTCATAAGATTTCGATGATCACTAAAGTATATTTAAAGACAAGGTGAAATAATGGCGAGAAACTGGTAAAGTCGGTTTTTATTTTTTAACAGCAGCGCAGTAGTTGAAAAAATCTTAAATAAATCCACAGCAATTTGTGTATTGAGATAAGCTTTCGAATTTTTTTTCGAGCTTGTTCCAGAGCTTTAAGGCACAGTAGCTTTTTTTCAAAAATATTTTTTGGATTTGAAGGCTGAGAAAATATCAAAAAATATTTTACTGATAGAATGAATATTTTTCTTATTTTTCAATTTTTTTAATCAGATGAAATGGAATTAAGTTGACAAAAAGATTGAAAACACACGGTTTTGGCGGTAGAGGAATGTGAAACGGGGGCTAATAAATTCTTCAAAAATATTATTTTTATGTTCGTGTCATAGTGTTACTTCTCATTTGTCATTTGGTCGAGGGGAACTATTTACCATCATATCAGGGTGTACTCTTTAAGACAGAACGTAACAGTTTATAGATATCTTAAATGTAATTGTTACGTCAAACTTAATTATTAATAAATTTATGATTTTATGCCATCCTTCCATATAATATATGAAAAAGACATAAAACTGAACAATGTGAATATTATACCAACATTAAATAATTTTTGTAAACTTTCTATAAGTCTTTAGATGATTTCCATTAATAACTAGGGGGACAAAAAGTTATAACGTAACAATTAGTTAGCAAAGCTCTAATTTTTCGAATTGTACCAGTTTTATAGACTATGAATGTCATAATGTTCTGTTATTGAATGATTTTAGGAATCCTCTATTTTAATTGGTGTATTTCGCGAATGACATATTTGAAAAGTTAAGTACATTATAATACCGAACTGCAAAAATATTTCCTATAGTAATTGTTCTCGAACTATTTTTTCGTATCATAAGTAAATCCATTGGATAGTACATCAATTTCGTTATTACTTTTCTAGACACTTACTTAAAAGCATGTCGATTGCATACAATTTCATTATAAAACTACAAAGTTTACCGATTTTTTGGGGGAGAAAGAACTGTGTCACGCGGAATCATTAATTCAAAATATAAAATGTAGGGCGTAGTTCTCATTATTTTACATTGGTTCAATATTTCTTAGAGAGTTTATTTTCGGGAGAGTTTCAATAAGTTTCACTTTATCCAATATTTAAGTCAGTTGAGATAATTGAATTGGTGAAACCAGAACGGTATTGGTGGAATTTTATAAATTCAGAGAATTCTATTTAATTCAATATTACTATAAATTTGTGGTACATTGTTTCATTAAAACCACATTTCAATTGTTGATTAAAACCACGAAAATGCATTGGCAATGAAATATAGCCTAAAATAACACTTTTTTCTCAGAATTGATAAAATATGCCATGAATTTATAAAATGAGTTTTCACCCATTCAGTTAAAGGTTGCAATTTTTTAAAGAATGAATGAATCTGTAAGAGACATAACACGTTTAGGAACTTCAAATATCTTCCCTCCCCCGGCAACGGGCAGAGGTATCATGCACTGGCATGAAATCGAGTACCTTGAAGCGGCTCTTGAAACAGCTACAGGCCACATGTGAGTACCAGAGTTCATTGTTCTATCTTGGTGACCATTATAAAGTACCTTTTAAACATTAAAACGCTACGCTAGCAAATGGCTGGAAAAGTATACCCATTTAATATTTATATTTACAGCGTGTTATGTAAATTATGAAAAGTTTCGTGCTCCTTGAAAGCCTGGATAGCACATTGTTATTATAAAATACACCCAATAATTCTTCTCGTAAACAACATAAAAAGTGCCTGTGAAATGTGTAATATTGTCCGCTCTACCATCACAGGGTCGATGTTTTCACTTTGCAACCATACACGGAAGACCTCGCCATTTAACAAATCCATTCAGTCTCGTCCACATCATCAGTTCATCATCATCATCCTTTAACTATTATTACAATATTATCATCACAATCACAGCTCGACACTTCTTTTCCAAACATAAAACAATTTCCACCACTTCATCGCAAAGGTTTTGATAAATGCAAAAGGAATTGCATTTTTTTAAATAGTTAATTCGTTAAGATAAAAAATAAATATTCTAAATATTTCAGAGAATTGTCTCTCAATTAAAACAACCACAGTACGTAACTTGATACCATTTCTCGCCCCTCTTTGTTTAATTAATCAGCGCCACTCTATGTAACCAACCTCCGCCGCGGAAACAAGTGAAACGCGATATCCGCTATACACAAGTACGCCACAGGACCATTTGCAGCGGTGGGCCCTAGGCCGCGCCGGCGGTCGCAGGGAGTCGAGTTTCTGCCGCGGCCGCGTCGCCTACAGCATCCCCCTCCCCCTCCCCCTCTCGGTCCCCCTCCCTCTCGACCCGCGCACGCTGCCAGAGAGCGGCGGTAATTGGTGGCCGACACCTCGTGGGATTTACTTAACCCCGTGGCGCGGCGTGACCTCTCGCCCCCTGTTTGCCTTCAATTCGTTACCCGAAGCGCGGTGTAATTATTATTGGGTTAAAACCCTCGCCGCCGCTGAGAAGTTAAGAATTAACGGATCTCGGTGTGCTGTCTCCGCTCCCCGTATCTGCTTACTGGGTGTTCTCGCTTGCAGACGTAGTTTACTGTCCTTGTCGCCGGGGTGTGGCTTTGTGATTTTGTAAATGAGTCGCCTTTGCTCCGGAGAAGATATCGGTCGCTCGTTGGTTTTTATTATTGGGCGTCGGTGGCTCGTTAGTGTGAACCAGAGGTCGGAAACAGAAATTTCGTTATGCTGAACATTTTTTTGTATTTGATACTTCTTTGGGAAATTTAATTACAAAGAACGTACTCCGAGAAGTCTAAAATGAATGTCTTAAATAACATCTTACATAAAATTATTAAAGTATTACATTTACAATATGCGAACTTTTCAGTAATGGAACTGAATACATTGTTTCTTTTTTTATAGACAATATATTCGGGACCTTTTGAGATGCATAAGAGTTTTTTCCTTCATATTAAGAAGTCAAGTTTTGCGGAATTTATAAGATTTTTTTACATTCGTCTAAGAAGGAAAAGGATATCAATAAATTATAGTTTAGATTTAAAGACTACACTAGGCTGACTCCGTAGATACTTAGATTCCACATTTGAGACAAGGCATAAGTTCTGTTCTTTTAAATTAGATGGATATGGGATATATCAAGGTAACCATTCCGTAGTCTTGCAATTAGAACTTCTTGGACTTTAGAGAGTTTAAGGTTAGGGAGAGAGGGTTGAAGATAGATTTACTTTCGAGGTGAAGGTTAAAGGAGGTTGCCAGCCATTTTTCATTCCAAGGGGGAGTAACATTTTTTTAAAAGATTAATTTGAATCAGATTGAAATATCTTTGCGTTATTGTGTATTCTTGGTAATAAACTAACATCTTTAGTAGCTTTATCAGCTATTTCGTTTCTTTATATACCTCTTATGTGTTGGAATTTAGTCTTTCAAGACAAAGATATGCTGAACTACTGTGATATTGCTATTATTACATGCAACTAATTTAGATAGGATTTGACGATTTTAGTAGATGCTAAGGGTTTGAAAATGTCTGCAGTCATCAGGTTAATCCTAGATTAAACAGATTTCCACTAGAAATTGGGATAGAGACTTCACTGAAGGATGAGAGGTTTCAATATTAAATTCTGTTTGGTAAAGTGGAATTCTTTCTCTAAGTAGTTTTGAAAATTTCAAGAGAGTTGATTGTTGATCTGTATTTTGTGTAAGGTCCTTCGAATAATTCTCTTTGTTATTCGGTCTTTTCTACAGCATAAAATAGTATTATCATTAGAGAAGAGAAATACTTTACTTGATGTTTCTATGAGTTATTATTTCATTAACTGCAATAAAAAAGTAGAAGTAGCGCACTAATAACTGAACTCTCAAGGAAGTCAATCCTCTGTGTATTAACATTATATGATTGATGCGTACGCGTAGATACTTATTACCCAAAAATATTCCAGAAAGTTAACACATTTTCTTTCGTGTTCGATAGTATGAGGCCACATAATAGTCAAGGTCTAAATATCATTTGTAAGGTTTTTCTGTATCGAGTGGAATGACAGTTGCACTCTAGTCCGTGGCTCATGGATCGCAAGTTTCCATGTGTGTGCATATTAGATGGGTGGACTGGTGATTAGATGGCAGAATCTACTTTGCGAAGGAGAAGTTTCTGACCTCCCGAAGCCCACTTAGACGATTCGCAGCCATTTTTCCAACAATTCATAAAGAGTACAGGTTAAGAATATTGACTTAAAATTAATATTTTGATTTTTTTGCATTATTTAGATATAAGACTTACAAGTACTTCAATTTAATGGAAGGATTGGTAGTTCCAGAAGCCTTTATAATTTTTAAAAGACATTCAATGCCACATTTGATTGCCATGACGGCCTGAGGCAAAATTTTTACTATTCTTAACAATGAAGAAACTCATCCTCTATCCACCATTCAAATGGATAATTTTTCCTAAGGAGATTTTTTCCTAAAGATATATGCCCTTCAAAATAAATTTATAAATAATTTCATGTACACTTTCTGAAAAGTCATGTACAATTGCTGGAGTTCAATGCGTATAATAGAGATTATTATTACTATTGAAATCTTCTCTAAAAACGAAGCCTTTAATTAAAACTGTGTACAATTCTTTTTTTAAGCAGTAGTTTCCCCATAAGTTTTGCTTGAAAGAAAATCAATATATTTTTTCTCAAAACAACGACGTTAAAAATGATGTCATTTTTGTTGAACTCTGTAAATGGGAAAATTTACAAACATTACGATACTAATTTATTACATGATACGATAAAAAGATACTTTATCGATACGATAAAGCACGTGGTGTTGTAGCACTACTAGTATTTAATATCAAGTACCTCACAAATAATTCGAACTCTCTTACCTCTTGTGTAGCAAACATTATCTTTGTACGGAAATTTTACCTATATAATTGCACTGTTAAGGACGCGTAGCTCATAGAGCTGTGGAACACAGAAACCAGGAGCGAACGCGTCCCACGCCCTTCCTTATCTCTCTTCTTTAAGCCCATTGTTCAAAACATATTTCTTCCCGCTTCTCCATTTTTCTGTCCCTTCTACCGTAGTCTCTTTCAGAACCGTCCCCCCAGTGCGTGTGGCTCCCACAGGCTCCGCGAGGGAGCGAGAAAGCCGCACTGGTCCGGCAAACCCTGACTCCGCCGTCGCCGCCTTTTGTCCCAGAGCCGATATCGATTTTTCATGATTCTCGTCTGTCGTTGGGGACGAGGTCGTCACTCAACTTTTCGGACGACATGTCGCCGGTAGACGTTGGATGTGGAGATCTTTTATTATAATTAACTTCTCGAGTCTCCTACCGCCTCTTTTCACGTATTTCGGAAAGGTAAACGTGGTGGAAACAAAGAAATGTCTCCCGCATTAAGTAAAATATTTCTCAAATTTGAATTAAAACAGTAGTTAAGTTCATAAATGTTTTAAGTTTTTGGAACAAACATACAAATATTAAGAGGAAATACTAATTTATTACATGATACGATGAAAAACATACTTTATCTACGAGAGAAATATATTACCGACTCCTTCATATGATTATGAATAGGAAACGCTCATTTATTATACAAAATGAAAAAGAAATACTTCATTTAAGAGATAAAGATACTAACCTCAGTAACGAGGTTAGGACTAAGATGTTTTTCATTTTATTCAGAAAGCTAACCCTTTATGGGCCGTTGTTCTACTGGGTGGGCCACAGCATAATTTCCATTTCCATTCCTACGGCCCACCCAGTTACCCACACTCTTCTCAGCATCAAACCTTTGTCTCTCGGTGTGGACCAGTGCTGTGTGGATGAGCCATCTCATGTGACAACATTCATTTGCTTTACTGGATTACTTTTTCCGCTCGGTCGCTTCACGTAACTTGAAATGAACTGTATTTTCTTAGCTTCTGCGCAGACGTTGCTGGATGTTGATAGACCAATGGCGTTGACCTCAATGTGTGTGCGTCTAACAGAGGGCGAAATAAATGAATTAGTTTGTATTACTCTTAGTATTCATCTGACTAGATTATGAAGGTAATATTTTGTGTATAACCCATGGTTATACACAAGGTGTATAACCGCCGGCGATGGTGTGACGGTTAGCGTATCGGACAGTTGTACCCAAGTTGGCGGGCCGTGGATTTTAAGGGCAAAAAAATCCTTAGTGCGCCTTCCTTCGGAGGGGAAGTAAAGCAGGCTGTCCCATGTTAGTAGATTTACTTGCATGTAAAAGATCCTCAAGCCTAAATGTCGCCTCTGAGCTAAATTCAAATCGCCTGTTTCTCGCCCAAGAAATACCTCCTTTGTCTGCTAGCTGGTGAAAGGAGCGTAGCGAAATTTGCGTGGTTAGACGAAAGAGCAGGTCTCATGGACAGAGTCTCGCCACGTAAAATAAGGCATAAATTCAATTCAATTCATGTCCAGACTAATTTTGTGTGTGTAGCACTCGCCCATTGTCTTCGCGTCCGTGCGCGAATAGTCAATGTGGCTCCTTTCTGGTAGCATGTTTTTAGTACTAATCTATTTTTGATTTGCTATATTATAATAGAGTCACTACTACTATGAATGTAATTATTTTAGTTGAAACCTATTTATTTTTACTCTTTATTACGTCCTGCTGCTGTTCTCGCTCCAACCATTGAAATCCCTTCATTGAAATGGACAACACGCCGCTGCGACATCCATCTCCTCCATTGAAATGGACAACGCTGGGCGCCGCCGCGTTGGACATTTGAAGAGGAAATAGGCGCGGAAAGGATTAAAGAAACTTCTTAATGGTCAATAATATACTGTTGCACTACGTCTTTATAACCCACGTGTGTTAAAAATGTTTTTATTTATTCTTATTCTCTTATATGTATGCGCGCTCTTGCCGGCAAAAGGCATCTAATCTGCTACTACAAGTTGAAGTAGTTTATACTACAGTTCAAAGAATGCGCTGTTGAACAAATCTAAATGATAGCTATTATTTGCATGTTTTCTTTTAACTACTACGTACCGTAAGGTAAATCCTTTGTTTTTTTTAAATCGTATTTATGAAAAATCATGGATTAAAATCAAATCAAAAATACACACGACGACTAGTTTAGATAGCGATTAGTATTCGTAATTTATAGCGATGACCTATGCGATAAAGTGGTACTGTAGACTGGTTACTGCACGAAATTTGCTACATGGTCTTATAGAAGTAGACAATTATTTGCAATCCATCATGTCATTCACCCGCATGCTCAGGTGCATTTTGTGTCACAAAAAGGAGAGAGAGTCCTCCGAAAAACTGAAACATCCAGGAACAAGACAATAACCGAATTTGAAACTCAATCTAGCTGACAAGCTAGTGTTGAAAAGCCTGCCACTGACGAAACTCCAGCCCTAGAATCTCATGGTTAGAGTTATAGCAGTGACATGAACTGATGACCTGAGCCACTTTTACCCATCTGTGGAAATATATACATGATTTTCATTGGACTAAAATGTTGGTTTTCGAACATTTTCTAACTCGTATTGCTTTCCGTTTTCAATGCATAATTTATATAGTTAGAGAAATGATATATAAGATTGGTTTGCAAGATCTGAGAGTACTAACACGTATGTTATATATTTTTTTTGTTATTTATCATTTATGAATGATTGGTTATCTTCTGTGCTTAACCAGAAGAAAACGAATTTTAAACGAAAATTTTCCGACGTTGCTCGTGATTCCCTCTCGCGCCAAACCCCCATCGGGATGCGCACTATATCGAAAGTCGGCCAGGCGGTGAATGGAGACGAGGTTTCCCGGTGTCGAGGCGAACGCTTCTCAGAAGTCGGGCCGGCCGCCGTGAACGCAAGCAGGGCTGGTGGCAGGGCCCGAGAAGGGAATGGGGCGAGGCAGAGTGGGGTGTTAGGGAGGGGGAAGGGCGCTAGCTGGACTGGGCGGGGTGGAGAGTTGCGATGGAAGGCGG
>BOPP01000116.1:3304362-3339030 GCA_017312745.1 Gryllus bimaculatus
GGAACAGTCGGGGCGAGGAACAGTCGGGGCGAGGAACAGTCGGGGCGAGGAACAGTCGGGGCGAGGAATAGTCGGTGAGGGGCATTGTCCGGGCGGAGAATAGTCGATGGAGTAGTCGGGGTAGGGAATAGCAGGGAATAATCGATGGGGAGAGTAGTCGGGGCGGGGAATAGTCGGAGCGGGGAATAGTAGGGACAGGGAATAGTCGTTGCGGGGTGTAGTCTGGGCGGGGAGAAGTAGGGGTGGGGAATAGTCGGTGGGGGGATAAGTTGGGGCGAGGAGTTGTCGGGGAGTGGAGTGGGCGGAGTGAATGAAGCGCGGCACAGAGACGCGGGTCGGAGAGAAGCAGAGAGGGGAGAACGCAGCGGTGGGGAGAAGCGGGGCGAGAAGTGACGAGACATTATACATTTGGTACCGGGTCAGTATAGCTGAGCGACGGCATTGCCGCAGTTTTTGAAGCGACTCTTACCGGGAGGTCGTAGCTTTCGAATCCCACAGTGTGGGATTTTCGACAGTAGCTAGATCGAGACGAGGTACCGCTCGGAAGTATTCTAGAGGCAGTGTTTTACGATGTATAGTTTCAGTGGTCTCTCTGATCAATACCAGGCGCATGTCGTATTAGTACTTTAACAAACGGGCTAAGGACAGTGCGCGTTCTTTCCTTCCTCTTGCCCGTCCTATCCTCCTTTCTAAAAACATACGCTTACACTTCCATTCACTACGCCACTCATATGACGCATGTCGAGAGACCAATCGCGAACTTCGAGCTTGTTCCGTCTGGGGAGGTGTCCCGCTGGTGGAGTTATTTGAAAGTGTAAACCCCTTACAGTGAAATGTGTAGGTTGGAGCCAGATCTCATCATTCAGTGGGGAAGAAATCACCGCTACCTCCCGGAATAAAACATTCACTACATTAACGGGACTAACGAACACATCAGTTCACGTACTCGGAAACCAATCAATCTTTAAACAAATGGAAAAATTTTGAATACAATATTATGATAAATATGATTTGCACATACTTGCACAACAAGGAACAAAGATTGTGTATTTATGGAATACAATAAAAATTAATTGTGGGAAAAGCCTTGCGTTGTGATTACGTGCTTAAATATTGCAAATTATTATCATAGTTAATGAAACTGCAATTGTCAATGTTCCCATGCGATCTCATTACATATGTAAAATATTCCGTGTAAATTAACATCAACCCGACTGTTTAGTATGCTTCAAAAGCTGTTAGACTCAATTACGCTTTACATTAATGTAAAGTTCATACTATATAAAATATATCCATAATCTTTATTCATGCTATATGATTGTTTCAGTTCAATTGAAAATGTTTGTATATGATTTTCGTTCTCTATCATTCTCTTCCTTTGTTTTCTCACACCAGTCCATTTAACTCTCCCTTCCTCTCTACCTGTTCTCTGTAATCCATCTCTCCTCTTACTCTCACTCTCTCTCATACACTCTCTCACTCCTTCACTTCACTCACTCCACACAAGAACGAACTGTGAATGTCAACTGTGCTTCACATCCTCGCTCCTCTTCCTTGCTCTGTTGGCCGCAGTGTTTTTCCCTCTCCGTCACGAACCTAATCATACGCCACCGCACACGAGGGAGGGAGTTGCATGCTATATTTACAGCGAGGTTAGTGCAAGCCCGAGTTGCGCGATCGAGCGGTCGGAGGACGCCTCTGCGGGCGGCGGCGCAGGCGGCGAAGGCCGTAACAGAGGGGAAGGGGGAAGTAGGAGTGGAAGAGGGAATGAAGGCGGTGCAGAGACGAAGGCGGAGGTGGACACGAAGGTGACGGCGGAGGTGGAGACGAAGCCGAAGGCGCAGGTGGAGACGAAGGCGACGGCGGAGGAGGAGACGAAGACGGAGACGATGACGAGGGCGGAGGTGGAAACGAAGGCGGAAGTGGAGACGAAGGCAAAGGGCGGAGGTGGAGACGAAGCGAAGGCGGAGGTGGAAGATCGAAGGGAGGTGGCAGACGAGGCGGAGGTGGAAGACGAAGCGGCAGGTGGAGACGAAAGGCGGAGTGGAGGACGAAGGCGAAGGTGGAGAGCGAAGGCGAAGGCGGAGATGGGAGACGGAAGGCGAAGGCGAAGGCGGAGATGGAGACGAAGGCGGCGTGGGTAGGTGTATATGAATAACGATGGCTAAGTAGGGACGATGGGAGCGTGAAGGCGAAGGTGGAGGCAAAGGCGGAGGCAAAGGCGAAGGTAGAAATGAACGCTAAGGTGCTGACAAAGGCAAAGGGGGGAGAAGGCGAAAGTGGAGACGAAAGCGGAGGCTGAGGCGAATGCGGAAGATGTGATAAAGGTAGAGACGAAGGCAGAGACGAAGGCAAATGCGAAGGTACAGACGTGGGTGGAGACGAGGACGGATGCAAAGATGAAGGCGGAGATCAAGGTGAAGATAATGGCGAAGGTGAAGGCAGGGAAGTTGAAGATGAGGGTGGAGGTGACGTAAAGGCGGATACAAAGGCGAAGGCGGAGGGGAAGATGATGATGAAGACGAAGGCGGAGTCCAAAGCAGAGGCGCTCACATGGGCAGCTGCGGCTGCGAAGGCGGAGGTGGCGGCGGAGACGGCAGCGCAGGCGGGTTTTTTCTCCAGCCCACGCCATCTCCAACCGCCGCGCACAGAAGTTGGCGGCGCGAGTCCCGCGCGACGCCGCGCGGCGCGACTCGCTTGTTCCCGCGACGCAGCCCCCGCTGCTCGGGTAATCCGGGAGTTCGTGTTTAATTCACCCGTAAATTGAGTTCTGGATCTGCGCAACACGGAGCCGTTGTCTGGGGCGGCCCAAAGGGGACCGGTCCCCCCACCGCTCCTTCGCCTGCCTCTCCGTTTCTCACCCGCGCGCCACCTACGGTTCCCCGCTAGAAGCTTCTGGCTCGCTGGCGCTCCCCGCGGCAAAGCCGTCTATTCTTGAAATAAGGTTCCGGGTTATATTCATGCGCACGCCACCATCTCGTGAGGAATGCACATCAAGCTTACACGAGAATGTTACACCTTGTTTCCGTAGACCAGGGAATGAACGATGGATCTGATTAAACACCACTGTGAGGAGAAAAGTTATAACATGGTAGGAAGTAAATTGCTCTTAGAAGGCAAAACAATCGATAAAATTAGTTATGGTACAATATGGCACAAACGCTCGTATAACTAGATTCCTATTCACTTGAACCTAGGTTAACGTTTCAGTTTGGTTCCACCGTCTTCCCAGCTGCTATATATCGGCACCTAAAGACTTATCAGGGTCTCACGCGGTACCAACCATACTCATACCAACAATTGCCTGTGAAGGGATTTGGCTGCACCACAAACATCATACCTACGTAGCCCATCTCAAATCCGAAATATTACATACTCACATAGTAACCCGTTGCTTAATCTCGGTGATTGTGCTGTGGTCTAGATGCTGGAATCTGTTTATTCAATTACATACACAATCTTATTGCACATAAATCTGAAATACGGTAACCGATCACGCCAAAAGATTTTGGAAGGATTAAGGTAATGATGTGATAATACATGACGGATTAAAAGACGTCCCCATCCCACATACACGACTGAAAACGTCCATGCCTGGCAAGGAATTCGAAACCTCAGCTACAGTGTCCACGGTCTTGGACACACATGGCCTAAGTGACAGTTCCACGAGGCCGGCTGACTTAACCGTAAGCATTTTACTGCTATGAATCATAGTTATAGCCGACTGACGGCCTAGCAACAATCTTAGGAAGTTAGGGGCATTGGCTAATGTCACTGTAGTGCACTGACCGGGAGGTACTAAGGAGACTGGTTTCCCGACACTAGCTACAGAGCTGCGTCTACCTAAACCGATATCAGGAGAGGAATTCTACTGAACGGTAGCTCTGATAGATAGTTTTGCGTGGATTCTCCAATCAACACCAGGCGAATAGTGGAGCAGTATCCTAACAAATGGGCGCAGGCCGGCATAATTTTCCCTTCCTCGACCCCTTCCTATCCTCCACCTTACTTACACACACACTTACATGCACTAAACTTACACACATGCCGTGAGGGAGATTACAGCTTGTCTCAGCTGGGGCAGTGCCATGCTGGTGGGGCACACCTGGTCGGGGAAAATCCCGCTAACTGAAATGTAGGTCGGCGCCAGATCTTACCATCAGGCGGGGGAAGATCAGCGCCGCCACGCGAGGAAAACGTGAACTACACGTACCGGACTAATGACCTTAGGAGTAGGTGCGTCAACAAAAAAATCAATGAAGTAATTAAAAGCGGCCTAGCAGTTCTTCCCCTTTGTCACATTCAGAGAAGAGGACATGAGAGAGGGATATACTGTTTCAGCAATTAGCGCGAATTGAGTGGAGTCATTGAAGCTGAATAACAAACTAAAGCATGGTACCGTTAGGTGTTAGTAAATTTGGCGCAACACTATCGACGTATTGTAAATACAATTCTGTTGACAAAAATTTGATTTCAGGTCAGTCTGATATAGCGGCTACCCGATAGGCTTCAATGCACTGCGGTGTGCCGACCACACAGGGGCACACTAGCAACTTAGCGCCGCGCCCAACGACAAGTTAGAGTTAATTGCCAAACATTGCTTCCTCCGATACCTCAATTTGTTTTCTGCTATTAAGAATATTTTTCTGAAACACCCTCTATATGTGGTATAAATTATAACTCTTCAATTTATATTGTTCACTCTAGTATAGAACCCCGTGTGTATTGAATGTCTTAATTTACTCATAGTTGCATTTAGCCGTTTTAGTAAGATACATATTGTAAAAGCTTTTTGGGTTTGTTGCTTTAATTTTTGAAAGGAAACACGGTTTAATTACATTGGTTCTCAGAATAGTGAGATTCCAGGGTTTGTTGTGAAGAATTTTCTAGAAAAAATACATAGAGGTATGTCATAGAAAATAATTGCATAATTATTCCAATGAAACGAAATGCATTAAACACTTTATACAAACTATCCTTAGTTACAGAGAAAAATGAAGAAACTAAAACTTTGAAAATAATATGTTCTTCAGAAAAATTAAATACAATTAACGCTTCAAATTTAAGAAAAATTTCCGTCTGAGGTATACATTCAATTATCGCTTTCATGTCACTGAAATCATTCTTCATGATTAAATATTACTCGTTTAGTAACTGTCACTTCATGAAAGTCTTTTCTCAAATTTTGACTCATGAGACTTTAAGGTATCTACAATTATATTGTATCTACAACCATTAATGAAAGTAATAAAATTCCGTTGCAATTAGCAGTTACCAGATTTAAGAAATATATGCTTTACCTACTACTTGCAGCTATTTACAATGAAATATGTGTTTTTGCCTTTAGACAAACTAAAAGATCAAACTATGTATTAGATTAAACGTAATAAAATAAATGAACAGAAATTTCTTTAGCATGAACTCCAACAATTATGATAATTTGTGGTAAAAAGGTAATTTCAAGTTTTAGCTTGTTCAAATAACATTAACACCTGTTTCATTAGCATTTCAGTTTTTTAATAATATTATTTTTCTAAAAAACATGTGTTTTTCGGTATATAACTATAACAGTTTGTCTTCGAACATGTTATTTTTTAATTCCAGATATACCACTTCGTGGGAGGTGTTGAAAAAGTTACAACATGCTAATGCGAAAATCATTTTCTCAGTTCCTGATTTCTAAAAAGAGTGTACTTCTTTCCCATTCAAGTGATAAAATACATTTTAATGTTAAAAAACCCCTTTTGTAAGTCCTTCACACCAAGAAATTGGTTGACTGCTAACCGCCTGTCTGACTTTCTGTGAATAACGCTAGCTGTTACACCATTAATAGTATTTTTACCTAAACGGATATTCCCCTTGAGATCTGGCTGATATCGCGGCCTCTTTAATGTGAAACGGTTATTGAAATAATTCAGTCACAATCTCTAAATTTTGGAAAATTACAACCGTTTTTCGGCTTCTTTCTACAACATTAATATTGAAGATTGTTCTTTTTAGTAAAAACTATCATTCAAAATGATATCTTGAAATAATTACTTATGAAAACTTCCAATTTTTGAAAATTGAAAATTCAAGTGTTCATCATTTATTTTCAAAACATAAGGAAGTATGTTTGATCTCTGATACTGGTGGGTAGAGCCGTGTTAAACCTTTGTACCTGATCATCACCGGGTGGGAAAAAATTGCATCTGAGAAACATTTTTGGAAATTCAAATGTGTTGTTATTATTATGTGTCATTAATAAAACGATAAAGTATGTGCTTATGTAGCATCATATGTTTAGTGCTGTAGGTAATGTTTAAGAATTCCTATTATTACATCTTTCCTGACAAACGTACTCATCGCATGAACCATGGGAAACCATCCTCCACGAGACAAGTAGAGTCAACGCAAGGGGCAATAAACCTGTCGGAACCTCCATCCTTCTTAAACTACCCCAAATAAAGTGACCAAGGGCACACATGTCTATCCTTTATTTGAAAGTGGTGAAAATTCACCAGAGACATATTCATGTACTTTTTACAGCCGAAAGTATGTGCCCCCAAACCAAATCAATAAATGCGATGACCATACAAAAGAGAAAAACCAATTTTGTAGATTCCCAAGAAATCGGCCGCGTAGGTCCATCTGTTACAGAGATATAATGAGAAACGTGTTTTTTATATTGTATTTTTTCTCGGCTTTTATTACATGTATCAGGGTGAAAATTGCAAAGACGGAAGAAATAGTGTAATTTGAAGGTATTTGTTTGTAAAATTAAAGACTAATTTTGACGCCAAATTTAAGTAGAAAAATATAAATTTTTGACATTGATTTTCGACATGATAACAAAGTAGTCTCATTCCTCCCATAGAATGTGTCATATAACATTCATTAGGATATTTTTTCAGAATTTTAAACAAAGTGGAAGATTGTAGAAAACATTAAAACCAATTTTACCAGTAAAAAATTTAAATTTCGCACCAAAATATGATTAAAAATAACATTTTTACAAATATTTATTCACATTCAATGAAAACATATGCACTCGAAATCTTATATGTATTACATTGATTATATACCAAAGTCAATCGGAATATCTATGGTGGATAGAGATGGGTGGGCTCTGCGCATCCAACTTCAGCCATTGAACTTCAGGCACTAGTTTGCGTTATACTATTTGCGGGAATTTAAAATGCCAAAATTATCACTTTGAAACAGAAACAGATGTTTTTTTTTTAAATATTGAATACTTTATTTCAATTACACCTTCAAGGGCCAAGCCTTGAGTAAATCCCGCCCTTCAATCTCGTAAATCATGCTCAATGAACGAATCTCCCAACTAGGACTGCATCTGCCATCGCTTGCATTCCGTCAGAGGAATCGTGCGTCGAGTGTTTGGAAACGGTCGGCGGTCGTGCTGACGTCACACTGCTCGCGGCCTGGGATATTGACTCTATTAATGCACAAGTTGGACCAAGGAGCACCCAGAGAGCGGGGCAGTGGGAGAGATGAGAGAAGGGGGCAAAACGCCGATGTAGCAAGTCTCTCCGGCGAGGAGATCGCCGTATCAAAACAATATTATTCCTACAAATACAAAGGAATAAACCTTGTCCGTATTCAAGATGGCAATAACCAGGAGAGCAATGATGAAGCTCAGCCGTATTTTAATACAGAAATTCACAAGTCAAATTAAAACAGAAATCTATGCCAGTAGCGTTCTACAGCGGTCTCCTTCTCTCTCCAACTGGAGGGGAGAACATCCGGCAAAGCAAGACTCCTCGCCCGCCCAAGGCAGGCTGGCCGCACGACGCTGCTGCGTTCTGGTGGTCGCCGGGGTACTTATTGCGCCCGTGGCGCCACCGTCAGCGTCTTGAAGTCCTTAGGCTCCCCGAAAACTACAAATGCGCAAACAGGATTCCGTGATTGGAAGTTACAGTTGCTGTCTGCAGAACAGTTTTATCCAGGGTTCAATCATCTCTTAGCATCTTGGAAACTCGCACTAACAAGAGCAATATTATTTATCACTAAATTTTGATGTGGTAGCGGATATCTTATATTACTCCACATCGTGAGTTAAGAAATAATCAACAACAGTTTCAGCAATATATAAATATATAATATATAAATAATATTTCATAACCATTACCAAGAACGAGAAAATATTTACTGTTTTAGCACTACTAGTTTAGAGCTGTACGTATGTAGTGCCCACTGTTTTTTTGTTGTATTTTGTAGAAAATTGAACAAGAAATACACCTATATTTTTTCAAATTTTTATCTGATCGACTTCATATACCAAGTTTATTCTTTTATTAATTACATTTTTAATGAAATATATATTTTTTGAAAATGTATTTACAGAGAAACAAAATATACATTTCAAAGTGGTACATGAAACAAATCAGGAAATTTTATATTAAGTATATTTGGAGCAATATTTGATCATATTTTTCGAAGTACGTGTAAATTCCAAAATTTAATATAGGATTAACTATACAAAAAATCAATTTTCAAGCAAATAAAAAAACACGTGCCCCTTTTTGACGTGCAGATTTAAGAAAAAAATACCGTACATTTATAAAAACGTCATGTCAATTCTTGTGCGATTGAACGTGGAATCGTTCTAGCGCCTAAACTATGCGTAGGATTTTTTTCGCAACTGAATTCTTCCCGGACGATCTGGCCTCACTCAAAACTGTGATTTTGAATAACATTCTTTAATTTTGGGGGGTAGTTAATATGAAGCCCCTGGAACCCTTTCAAACGTTTCTCAAAAACGATCCCAACGTTTTCTTTAAATTTCATGAAAGGATAGTTTGAAATACACTTCTAAAAATTTCATTAGTCTTAGTTTCACAAGTTAACAATGAATTTTCGAAAAATGCTAATATTTTGCCAGCTAGCAAGAGCAAGGGGCACGACCGTTAAGGTAGTCCAGACGAAATAAATTAAAAAACGAACCAGTACGAAAAAGTCTGTGCCATTCTGTAGCACCTCTAGTTTTATTTGTTGTGGTGTTATGGGAGTTTTTTATTGGTTTTTGAGCAGTTTGAGTGCTACATGTTTGCAAACTATTTTGAATAGTTTGTTCAGTTGCGTTTCTTCAACTGTAAGGCACTAGCAGTATATATTTATGTACACAGTAAAAAAATTAAAGGAGTAAATGTAGTCAGGAACAGAAATGTCTAAAAAAAGTATAAAAAATAGCGCTGAATTTTTTAATTTACTTGATTAATTTTAATGTATTTCTTAATTAGAATGCCATATTTTTACCTTTCATTTCGGTTAACATCATTTTAACGATAAAAATGTTAGATAGCAGCAAGTATCACAATTTTTATTTGTTATTGAAAATTCTCAAATTATCAACTCTCAGTTCTGTTTATGTGTCTCCTCAGTATGTGTCTTTGCAAGCATTGCTAATATTAATACGTGATATTCGATTGCTTCCAATTATTTTTCTTTCGAAATTAAAACAAATAAAATAATGTAAATAATGCATCAGAATTACTCTTTAAAGATGAGATGGACAAAAATTAAGGCAACGGTTCTTAGCAAATCCCTGGCTGAATGTCAGTGATTGACGTCATCTTGAAGAATTTCCTGTCGAGAGATAAGTAGGTCTCTTATCTCCAACTTCACAAATTTATGATTATCTCCACCTAACATTCCAACCGGTTATATCGTGATATCACACATTGTTTGCAAGGAGAGATAAAGAGTGGAAATACCTGAACGAGACCTACTGCCGCTGGAAACTCCACCTACGAAGCATTCTCTCGCCGAATACAGCACAAATTCGTCCATGGCATTTGATTCTATTCTGGAATGAAACTGTTAAGAAAGCAAATAAACGTCGAGAGGGGAAAAATTAATTTTTGTCCAGTAGCGTAACTTGTTTTCCCTTGTTATTGACTGATAAAAAGAGAAATATAATTATATTCAGCAATTTACATTATATTTTATAAGCTTTGTAGAATTAAATGTTCTTGTATAAATGTACATATATCTATAAATGTTCAGATATAAATGTTTATCTGGATAAGGTTTACTTAATAAATCCGTGTAATTCTGCGGCTTTTTTTATTGCCTTGCTAACATTTTACAATATATGTTATAAAAGTTCCTATTTATAATTTATTCTTCCTTGTGCTTGGGAATATAATTGAGAAATACCTCTTGTTAGTGAGCTTCAAATATCGCCTATATTGTTTTCTTTTCTATTCTGATTTAATCACTCTGCAATACATATTAGCTCTCCTTACTTCTTAACATCTTGTACTTATTTGGGAACCTAAGGTACTCGAATTCGGCTGCAGTAAATATGGTTTACGAAAATGGTGGGGATATCGCGTGGAGAATGCACCATTCACGTCACGGCAGACAGGCTGCCAAGAGCTCGTGCGCGCATCACAATGTTAACAGTATCGCCGCATCCGCCTCCAAAGAGCGGATTAACTCGATGCATGCGAGGGATTTGCCGGAGCAGCAGATAATTGGCGCAAAACGTCAGAGCGTCAGAGGAGTTGCCTTGGCGACGTTAAAATACGAAAATATCAGGCTTGTATCTCCACAAGTAAAATGTGCCATACCATAGTTTTCTAGAAATAGATCTTTTGAAACATGTTTCTGAGGCTAGTTGTTACAGAAACAATTAGTTGAATAAGTATTTTGAGAAAATTTACATCGTGAAATAATGAATGCATTGCTGTTTTTACAATTCTCATTAATATTGATGAAGAAAATTTTTATTATAACTACTACTGAAAATTCTTTACCGATTGGATCGTTTTTCAACTACTTAGTATGTAAAAAATAATATTCCTAGAAGTACATTTAACAATAATTCATCTGACTGTGAGCAAGGCGTAATGTGTTTTTGTAAGTCTCCTATTTCATATCGTTGTACTCGTAATTGTTCTCACTTCCAAGACTGGTCTTATTCTCATCTTTCTACTTCTCTCTGACAATTGTATCATAAAAAATATACTATGCAAGTAAGGGAAAGAAATTATATTACCACCCAGAAACATCATTCTGCGTTTTGGCGATACCATCAGGCTCGTTCTTTACGCGTAGTTGGCAGCGCTGTTAAATTAGCACATCCACAGGCTTCGATTAAACACACTTTATGCGCTATTCACGTGAGTAAATGGGCAAATTGTAATGAGGTTCGTTGCGATTAATGAAACTTTACGTGAGCATATTTAACTCCTGCATAATGAAGCGCAATATTTGCTGGTTATTGGGTGCGTTACGCGCGGCTGTACCAGTCGCTGGGGCAACCAAGAGACGGACAGGAAATCATACTAAAGAGAGGAGAATCTGGCTTCTGGATTTACGTAAAACAGTAATTTCACTGAACATACACAGTCATACATGAATTAACAAATCTATCAACAATACGAGCAGAAGAGAATGCTGATTTTTCGTGCTCTATTTACAGTTCAACCACACGAAACCCCGCGTATCTAGGTTTTGTCAATTCAATTACGAGTCCTGTATTCTTTGCATGGTAGAACAAAGTATAGCGGTAAATGCAGGGTCAGTTCAGCAGCATACAGGACAGCTGCGTACACCAGTTCGATCGATGTGAAATAGCCGCTTCGCGTAATACGTTTGGGATCAGAGCAGGAATCGCGCCCATGCATTTTCAATATTCAGAGCTACAATATATCTCGTTGGATAATTGATTTCACAGAAATCCATGAGAGAATCGACAGAGATTCCGGAGATGAACAACTGTGATGATATAATTAAAAAGTTACATGAGTTTGGAATATACTTGGAAATGTGTTCAAAGGACATTTTTCCTTTCACAAATTTCAAAAATAAGCTTGATGAAATAAAAAGGTTTTCGTGTATCAATATTTTGATATTTAACTCACAAATAAAAATATTTTACTTTAATTTTATATTGAATCAAAATATTACTAATTTCCGGTGCGAGCAGAAATTGAGAAAAACTGCAGACTTCGAGCATATTAAAATTGTTTATGTTTTTTCTAGATAGAAGTCGAGGAAACTCCTTAAACAATGATGCAGTTTGATTTTGACTGAAAATGCAAATACTTTTTCGTGTTATTCTACTTATTTTCATATTCCGCTTAACGACGAGTCATGTGGCAACATGGTTGTAAGGAAGAGACCGATCGCTATTAAAATTTTGCTATTCACGTGATATATTGTGGAACAGCAACTATTTTTACTTTCTCACACTTACTTCGTAAGAAGAGAAGGTTATGTAATCGTGCGCCGGAAATCAGCGAATTTTTGACAAAAAACAATTATTGTCAGGCCCTGGTAACGAACAAACGAATAAATCATGTTTACTTTATTGTAAATTACTTCCTCTTAACATGTGGTGAAGCAAGAATTCTTGTTTTGCAGATCCTTGATAGCGAACAATCGGTTGTCTGCAAAACGTCTATTTGTCCGTCTGTCCGTTCGGGTGTGGTCAACGATAGCGCATGAACCGTTCAGCAGATTTTCATCTAAATTGATATTCTCTAATCGATCCGAACGAACTCGAGTCTTTGGGAGTTTCAACTGGCATGACTTTGGGAGTTTCAACTGGCTTGTTGAATGACTACGTTCAAACGGCTCAATAATGTCTTCTACTTCATCCACAATCTATTCATTTACACGTCCAGATGAAATACTACAGCTGAGTACTGCACCAGTGGCACGCAGTGTATTGAAAACACGAGTAAACACTCTGAAATCTGGTAGTCTGCAATTAGGAAATCGTATTACTTATTCTCTACAAGCAGCAGAAGCGATTCCGTCACAAAACCCTCACACAAATACCATATCGGCATACTCAGCAAGTGTAAATAAGTACAGCATGTTTAAACAATATAGTACTCGTACAGTAGTTGACTTGGAGAACAAATCGCAATTGACAATTGAAAAAATCCAATGTAAACTAAAGGAAAACTATTCAACTTGAACATCAACACACTACTGTTGACAATCGTTAAATATCGCAACCGATTTACCAACACACGAAACGAAAACTGCACTAGGTTCAATACCAACAGCTGTATCCCTGTACTGAATGAGAATTCGCCACATTCGACATGTTATATGTAACTTTTTATTGCAATTCGTCTGTGCTGCCACTGAAAATAATTACCATTCCTCCTGAATCGCCCTATATAATAATAAACGGGTTTTGAATTTGTTGCAATTATACTGCAAAATTTATTTTATTTAGAGAAACAAATAACTTAAGGTATAACCTATTACAAATCTTACGGTTATCATTCTTTACCAGTTAGTATTTTGCAAAATCTATAATTTTTATAATATTTCTAAATTACATTTTCTATTCATTTATATATAGAAAGAAACTAATAATCAATTCATTGCCTTCATGTACCTTCACCCTTATCTTTCCTACTTCCATATTTATTTAATTTAATGTCTTTATCTAAATATTCATCTATAATCCATAGACTTTTATCTTCTTCGTTATCTCTAATTTCCGTATATTTTTTTTCTTCCTCTTCACGAACAATTCACTGATTCACTGTCTTTGCAGTGCATTCTGATAGGATATCAGTGACGGATATTCTGAGCGAGATTTGTAAGCCATACATTCCCAAAGATTCATAATAAGGATTATTTTGTTGCGTCAGAATCAAAAGAAATGAACAATAATTACCATCATACTTTCTTGGGTTGGACTGCATGAAAGTAAATAATATTCAGGCGTGTTGGTGTTCTGTTGATATTAATGCGTGCATTGACTCCGGAGAATGCATTAGAAGAGTCATTTGCACGCGCAGGGCCATTTAACGATGAAGGTGGGTGGAGGTTTATGGAGAGATGTGACTGAACGATAGCTCTTCGCTCATCTCATGCTGGTGTTGGGGGCAGCAAGCAACAACAGAGACGATTGGCAGTTGATTTTGTGTTCTAATCTAATCTAGCATAAAGAGATGAACTGTGAAGAATGAGGGCTACTGCCCCGTCGACGCAGGTTGTGAATAAACATAAATGCTTGAACTAGAAGCTTTTAAAGTAAATACTTACTTTTAGGTGAATACGACCTAATGTTTGCGCGAGGAAGGTTTTATGTGTTAAGTTGGCGGGATTGTTCATTTTTAATCGATATTTAAACGACAAAACTAAGTCAAACAATTATTGTAACAAGTAAAAAAATGTTATCTGATTTGTTAATACAAAAATAATTTACTTCATTAGTCAGCGAAAGCTCGATTAATGTCAATTTCATTTTGTTTTTGTTTGAAGACTGTTCAATGAATGGAGATATGAAAATTATCTTTTTTGTAATTAAAAATAAATTAATTGACAATTTAAAATATCGACTGCCTAATAAACACAAGGTGCAAAGGAAAAAACATTGATATTAAAAAACATGGGCTTCAAAATATCGATGTTAAATACAACAATTTTTGTAAACATTAATATCAATCAGTGTTTGGATGTAATACAATGTATACAAGCTTGATGACGTACTCCACCGAGTAGACGGTGCCTTCGGCCAGCTTCGGTCGCCATATTGCGATTGGACAAGACACAAGCCAGTTATATGTATACTACATAGAGTCGTGTGTTTATTACAAGAGCATCAACACTTCCCGGCGTAAAAATTCTACAATTGTCATAACTTGTGATCAAGTAATTTAAATTTATCTAACGATTAATATTTTCATGCAACAGAAAATTCTGAAGCCTTTCTAAACTAATTTAAATAGGTGAAAGGAAGACGTAGAATTTATCTGTTTAGAGATGCTAAGTGAAATTGGGGAAGAAATGAAAGAAATTCATAGAGACAAAAAAATATGTCAATTTAAAAATCCATTCTAATGTATGAAGGAATGATTATTTTAAATAAAACATTGATAAACAGTAGATCATATGTCACATAAAAATAATTTTATGTATTTCTAAAGAGAACAATTTTATTGAGACCCTGTCTAACACATGTTTGGCTCCCATGTATTTGTTCTACAGATAATCTTTCACCGTATGTTTGGAAGAGGAATGTTGACATACTTGCTTGATATATTGTCTACTAGTTGTGTTTCTAGAAAGTCTTTTGAGAGACCAAATTAGTAAAGAAAATCATGGAGCAGTTGCATTACGGGAAAATTAGAAAATACTCTCGAAACAAAGAAGATTTTTTATAAAACATTATTTTGTTTCTTACCACTCACCACAAGTAATTTGAAAATTTTGCCAATCTGCTACAACTTTAAAAATAATAACTGATGTTTGACAAGAACTCTGTACTTGTCGCTAGAATCACAGCTCACAATGCACAGACACTATTTTCTTGTCCAACTACTTTATGGAGACGCCCGTAATTAACGAGCATGTTTTTCTATCGCGCAGAAGTATGGAAGTCAGTCACCTAATTAGAATAGAGATCACTCTTAGCAGTGATAATCACAAAGACGAGGGAATGGCGAGGCGGGAGAAATGAAGGCTGCTACTGTGAGAAGAGGAGAGCCGCAACAGCGATGAACAGAAGTATCGTTAAGAGTGTAAAGGGCGATAAGGAGAGAGCTGAAAGCAGAGGGCAAACGAACGAAACAGAGTGATAGAAAACGTCGAACTATGCCATAGAAAGAAAGGAAGGAACGAAGAACACAACGGAAGGACTGAGAGAGAGCATCTGTGGCATCTATGTTTTGATATGGATTCGCAAGACGTCAGTAATGATAAGCACAGAGACGACAGAAGGACGAGGCGGGAAAAATGAAGACAGCTTCTGTGAGAAGAGGAGGGCCACAACAGCGATGATAAAGATCGGTAAGAGAGCAAAGGGCGATAAAGAGAGAGCTAAGACGACACAGAGTGGTAAAAAGGCGAGCTAGGCAAGAAGGGCAATGGAAGGAACGAAGAATAGAACGAATTCAATGAGAAGGAGCGTCTGTGGTATCAATGTTTTGATATGGATTTGTAAGTTGGCACAGACGACGTCAGTAATGATAAGCACAGAGATGAGGGAAGTGTGAGGCGGGAGAAATGAAGACTGCTTCTGTGAGAAGACGAGGGCCGCAACAGCGATGACAAGCATCGGTAAGAGAGTAAAGAGCGATAAGGAGAGAGCTGAAAGAAACAGTATAATAGAAAAGCCGATCTATGCAAGAGGAACAAAGGAAGAAACGAAAAACACAACGAATGGAATGAGAGGAACATCTGTGGTATCCATGTTTGGATATGGATCCGTAAGTTTGCGGCACAGACGACGCCAGTAGTGATAATCACAAAGACGAGAGAAGGACGAGGCGGGAGAAAAGAAGACTACTAATGAGACGAGAAGGGCCGCAACAGCGATTAGAAGGAACGGTAAAAGAGTAAAGGGCGTTATGGAGACAGCTGAAAGCAGAGGGCAAACGAACGAGACAGAGTGGTAGAAAAAGCAGAACTCTGCAAGAGGAACAAATTAAGGAACGAGCAGCACAAGGAAAGGACTGAGAGAGAGCATCTGGTGTCACTTATGTTTTGATATGGATTCGTATGACGTCAGTAATGAGACGAGGGAAGTATGACGCGGGAGGAATGAAGGCTGCTACTGTGAGGAGGGCCGCAACAGCGATTAAAAGGATGGGTAAGAGAGCAAAGGGCGATAAGGAGAGAGCTGAAAGAAACCGTGTGATATAAAAGTCGAGCTACGCACGTGGAGCAAAAGAAGGAACGAGCAGCACAACGAATGAGAGAGCGTCGGTGGCAGAGTGGCGCGCCACGCGCAGCCGTGACTCCCGAGGCGGAGGATCGCGAGGGCGGAGAACGGGTTGGCAGGGGCGGAGGGCGCCCTCGGTTCGCGGAGTCAGCGAGGGCTTCACACCCAGGCGCGTCCGAATGACCCGCCACCGCGCCTCCCCTTCGACCTATGACCTTTGGCTGGGCGAGGGCATCGGCGCGTGGGAGTGCGCCGGGAGACACCTCGGGCCACGGGCGGGCGGGGCGCGGAATTCGTAAGCCCAACGCCGGAATAACTTCCCTCGCGTGACGAACTGCGGTAGGTAAATCGTGACAACGCCCAGCCACGGGTCGAGATGGGGCTGAGCTGCCGCGCTGCTGCGGTTCGGACAGCAAACGCACATGTGGACAGCACACGGCCGGACAGTCGGTGTGCCGGGAAAATGTCTTCGCAGTGATACCTTGCTGGTGAGAATGTTGGTAACAAATTATTTTTCCCCCGCTGCAGCTTAAAACAAAAGGAAATGTATATTGCGAACTCATCACAATCGTAATAGTTTCTGGAATTTTTGTTCTCTTCACTTCTTTCCAAGTGATCTGGTTGCTACCAACATAAATGCAGTATATAAGTGGAAGCACCGACTCGGTTCGGTGTAGAGAGACTTTCATGGAGCACGCTATAAAGCTTAAAGAACAAATCTTAGAATAACCTAGGCAAACAAAATAAATAAGTTGTCAGACCCAAAGACATTCAAAGACAGTATTTAAAAGCGTTAAGGAAGGAAACGAAAATGGCAAATGAACGTTATTTGAAACATATCCTTATGCGGGGGGTAGAAATAATTAGTCGATATTTTTTTAAATACGTTCGCAGAACGAAGGGAAGTAAAGACGAGATTCCAATTGTTCGTGTTAATAATGCGCCAATAATGGACGACAGAGAAAAAGCAAAATCTTGTAACACGGATCTTAGCTCGGTTTTCTAGCAGAAATCTAACTGTATTCAGATATCAACGCTGTGAGATAGTATTTTTCATATTGATGTAAATACTTTGCGGAAAAGAACAAAATTAATGAAGAGAGGAAAATCACGAGGACCAGAACAGTGGAGAAAGAAAGAAAGACCTCAACAAAATAAAAAAAATTGAAACTCTTGACTGGTATCAACTTCCTTTCTCCTTTAGATTTTTAATGGCAGCTGATCCTGAAGCTTTCGCTTCCACAGAAAGACAAAACACGATGACACCTTCGTGTTGTGGAGGCTTGCAAGTATGTTTCCAGATTGAAGAAGATCAGAGCCAGGAAAATCAAAATAAGGCAAAATAGCAAAAGTTGGCAACGTAGGCTAAATGAGGCCAACATTAGCTAAACGAAAATCTATTAAAACAGCTCCAGAAGTACAATTAAGTAATTCCTATTGTTAAAAGTCATAAAATCGTAACATTAAAAAAGTGTTTTGCTAAACTTTCAGGCTGTATTTTTTAAACTTATGAGTCGATATAGAGAGATTGCCGGCTACGAATTGATCCAGATTACGAGTTGATATAGATATAGAGAGGGGAGATTATAAACGTAAATTTTGAAACGTATATATAAATGACATGTTAGAAACATCCCAATATTTCTAACACCCAGTGATTATTGGTTCATCAAAATAGTCAATCGAGTAAAATTTACGTGATTTGATTTATATATGACATTATAACAAACCCTTTCTCTCCACACATTTAGTTAGATAAATAAATCAAAAGGTCAAGGATGAATTCCGCAAGGCTCCGCAGACCATGCTTCGTAAAAAAACGGAAAATAATTTTCAATACAACCAAGCTCTTCCAAAATATGCCTCTTTTTTTCGTCTCTTGAATGTCTCTTGAATGACGTTCACAAAATAAGCTTCCTGGCATTTCTAAGCTCCCAACGATATTTGGTAAGACGTTGGGACATAAATTCCGAAGAATTTTTTCTGAGACGAATAGGCTCTTAAATCCAATTTATAACGAGTCCGCAAAAGACTCTCGATTTTACTTTCAAGTCGACGAAGGAATTCGCAATGCAGCCACTTTTCGTCAGCAGCGATTCGTGAGATTCCCGGTATGTGTTATGCATTTAAAGGGCGGATATCTGCGTAATCTATGTTAATGGAGTCTTTCCTGGAAGCTTGGGAGAACGGGAAAGACCCGGAAAACGCCTTCTGCGATTTCTCCCCAGCCATCGCCTCACTATGTTGTAGTTGCCGGCAGCCATTCACTTGCCTATTGCTCCATGTTCTCGCCCTCTTCGGTAGCGTCGTTGTGTTTCAGAAGGGCCTGATGGACGAAAAGATTGAATATAGAAGTTTGCAAGTCGTGTTAGATTCTCATTTCATAAAGCTTGTCAATATACGACTTGTGTTAAACACATTGACCACAAAAAGTAATACTATTCGTATACGAATTATAATAATGAGAAGTCTAAGAAAGAAAATTGAGGAAGTATTCGTCAAAAAAGGTGTTCCAAGGCTGTTACCGATGTCTTTGAAGCTTTTTAATATGTTTTTAAATAACATAATCCGAAATTTGATGCTTACGGAACACGAATTATGCCACGTAACCTTTTCACTATGAAATAGGGCGTGGAAAATCTACCACTAAGAAAGTAGCAAAGTTCGAATTAATAAATACTGCAATTTACAAAACATTGAAAAATAAAAATAGAAAGAAAGAATAAAATAATTGCAAAAGCAAGGTAATACACGTTCTTATCTATGGAGAACTGAATCTCTACACACAACATTCTTAAATAATTAGAACACAGACCAGACATGAAATTTCTAGCAGAAAAAAATTTTGGACACGATAGAAATTTTGAAATGCTATAAGAGAACTAAAAGTGGATAGTCTCAATAAACGAAGGAAGAAGATCGGAAACGTCTTTATCATAATAAAGAATTGATAATTACGTTTACCCATTATCCTTGGAAATAAATGAAGAGATATAACAGATTTAAAAAGACCAAGAAAGAAAAGAACAGAGGTTGCGTGAGGTCAGAATAGTCAAATGACTAATCATTAAAGTGAATTAGATAATCCTATACTGATAATAAATGATATAATGATTACTCATCATATTTATTCTCCACAAATGAAGTCATATAGAAGGGAAGAAATGAATAATTGTCCTCTAATTATAGTACTGTGCATCCAATGTGTTCCTTAACCAAATTTACAAAATGGTTCGTCATCACAAACTGGAGGCGAGCTGTTTTTAAATTAGCTTTAAGTTTTTACCTTTTATTGGTACACAAAACTTATGACTAACTGAAAATATGATAATAAATATTTCTGAATAAATTATAATGTTTATTTCAATTAATATAAATAAATACGTATATTTATAATCCATGTATTTCTCAGTGTATTTTATTAGCACAAGAAATATTAGAATATGAAGCATATTTAATTATACAAACACGTATTTTTAATTGATAAAAATAATGCATAGTTTATTTTATTTAATAAATTCATACGTACGTTCTTGGATACTTCGGAATAGTTGGACCCTTGCCGAAAGTTCCCCTTTGCAACTTCCTAGCGATAGAGAGGGAATAAACTCGCGCCGTCTAAACGGAGTCTTTTGCGCTAGACGTTCATCGGGGACCCGAGTTCTTCTTGAAGACCGCCCCGACTATTTCATGCTACACACCTCCACTCGCCCCTCTGGCGCCTGTGTGGCATCCTCTGTGGAGCGACACATTCAAACGCCGAACCTCAACTTCCGAGGCATCCACGGACTGCAACCTCCCTTCCATACAATATTAGAAAACAGTGTAAATTTAATTACGTGAAAATCTTATTTTTAATTGCTAAAAATTAAGTGTAATTTAAATGCTAAAATTTGCTGAAAATTATTTCAAAAATTAATTGCTTAAATTAATTGTAAAAAAACTGTAGTTAAAATTTAAAGATACTGAAAAACTGATAATGAAGAGTAGTTCTGTTTACTTAATACATTCATTTTGTGGTATTGGATGCTTCGAAAGAAGTTGGACCCTTCCCGAAAGTTCCCCTTTTTTTTTTAACTCCCTAGCGATAGAGAGCGAATAAACTCGTACCGTCTTAACGCAGTCTTCTGCTCCCCGCACTCCCCGAAGACCCGGCTCCTTTCCGCGGACCGCCCCGACCATTGCACCTGCCCTGGGGAGCGACCCCATTCAAACGCCGAACCTCACCTTGCGAGCCACCTCCCCGGACGGCTACCTCGCTTCGATACAAAACGACTCCAATACGGCAAAGCGGACGTCGCGAAACAGAGCAGTGAAAATTGAACCGAATAAAAAACCAAAAAAAAAGGCGCCTCCCGCTGAAGCTCCTAAGGGAAGTGGCCCAAAATTTCATATCTTATTTACCGCCCCGCTGCGCCATGCGCGGGCGGGCGGACGGTCGGGCGGCTGTGTCGGTGGTGTGGGGAGGGGCGGAGGAGGGGGGTGTCACGGGAGAGGACGCGTGGGCGGTCACTGTTGCTGCCTCGGAGAAGCGGAGGTGGCCACACCGGTGCGCCAGCGGGGCGCGTCAGGGAGGGAACAGGTGATATAAATCACTCCGCTACATTTATCATGTTGGGTGGAGTGTGTGGGGGGGGATGAAGGGAAGAAAAGTGGCGGCGAGGATGAGGAGGCGAAATCAGAGGGGAATTAAGGGGGATCGGTCTACGAACACGACGATGAGGAAGCAGGCAATTCACGGCTCTCTCAACCTGTCCTTCTCGTCCTTTGTGTTATGGAAGGCCATTAAGTTGAGTTAGACAGAAACAAGCTGTTACGGCCAGCTTTGGATATTATTTTTATAGGCACGAAGTGTAAAAGTTGTGCATTAAAATAATGATTCATAAAGCTTCTAGACATAAGCATAGAATATGAGCACACGCACGGAAAGCGAGTATAGTAATCGGATGATCATAAAATCAAATTCCAGATACGTAAATTGTATTCATAAACTAATCTAAAAGCATGCTTAAGAAAGTAATTTCTAATGCTGAAGAAAGTGTACTGCTGGAACTCAAATATTTGAAGTAGGTATAATTGTTTGGAACCCTATGGGTAGCATGCTGGTCAGCGTGCTCGCTTTTCATGACGGAACCTGGGTTCGATTTCCGGTCGGGATAGATTATAGTTGACGCTTTCCTCACTATATGCCTGTATTGGTGGCTGTGAGACAATGAGAAAGCTCACTTCTCAGGTTGAGGAGACCGGAATATGACGTAGGAATGTCTATGTGTCTAACCACACGTACCCCTTAAGACATGGCTGAAAGCCCGGGACGCCGTTGGTAGGCCTTGGCTCCGTTAGAGACTGATGTGCCAGTAGAGACAGATCGGCCCGTTTTTAAAAAAGGGACTCCAAAAATTAGTTCCTCAATGCTCGCTGAAAAATGTATGAATTTTATTCATAATTAGTGTTTCGTAGAAATAATAAAGATGAATATTAATGGTTACATGCATTTTCTGACCGTCGATTTCCTTTCTTAGCTTCATTTCCTATATATTAATTTTCAAACTTCCCTAGAGTTGAAAAATGCTTGCTTATATGAAACTAGCAATCAGAATGCAGCTCAAAGTTTGTAGCGAGCTGTTCCATCGACCATCTTCTGCTGGTGTACGCCATGTGTGGTGTGTTATGTTTATTTTTAGCCTCTCCCAGTTGGAAAAGATCATTGAATACTTACTATACCGCCTACCTAAGTTTAACTTTTCTTCGTTAATTCATGACATTAAATATTCTTTTAGTTCGTACATTAAATTTATGATTATTTGATATTTACATAAAATTGTTTACAATATTATTTATTATATCTCTATTTATTATAATATTATCTATTAATACAGATTTTGTATTTAATATATTAACTCTATTCACGAAATATGTTGTACAAATTGTACTTTAACGCACTATAGTTTATCTAAAATTGAGTAATTGTGGTACATAATTTATGGTAGCCCTGTTATTCACTGCACAATTTCATACGATTAAAATCATCATTTACATTATATTTATAAGAATAGCGACAATTAATCAGATTAGAATTAATACTCTAGAGAAACTTATTAGATCGAGAAAGTTTGTCCATTCTCTAGCATTACTAGTCACATTTTCGAATATTTATTACATAGTATAGAGCAAGTATTGTAATGCTGTAGAAAAAACGGATTATTCGACAGGAGAATACGTTTTATAATTTTGAAATTTGAAAAAAAGTATTTTTTAAACTCTTTTTTTTCACCATCATATATTGAATCTAGATGTTTCCTCTATAATGCAATGGATTTCTGTATGTTTCATCTTTAAATCGCTTCAGATACATTATTTTTAAAATATTAGCAGTATTCACGTGATGTTCAATGTGGTGGTGAGGGTTCGTTGAATTTGATACTGTATTTGACTAGAAAATCGGGAAAGCTCCGGACTCTTCAAGCAATTTTACCAACATTACAAGAAAGCATGAGCTACTGTAGCAACAGTAAGTATTCTCAGCTTTCTTTTGTCCATTTTTGTGTAAATGTATTACTATTCATAACGTTTAAAAACCAATCATTTTATAAATCTGAATGTCTCTTAGGGCTCAAATCGAATTCGATAAAATGTAGTGTTCGTTCCTCGTCCACGTAAAACTATCGCCCGAATGAATCCCAGTTACCACGAGCGGTATGAAGGTCTCGCGGGGATGTCGGTTTGGTGATTACACCGCGGCCGCGGGACGGTATTCGGCCGAGAGAGAGAGATGGGGAATGTCGACTCGATATATCGAGTTCCTGTGGCCGAGGTACCCGCCTCTTCCTGGTATTCCCTGCTGCAGTCGCAGACGTTTATCGCGAAATTATGTGAGGTCGACCAACTACGTAACTCGACGTGAAACGGTCTTTAATGGAGCCCAAACGAACTAGGCGGAATGGAAGGGAAAAAATCGCTAATTAAAAAAGAGAGGGAATGAAGGGAGGGTTCTTCCAAGAAGAAAGCAATTAGTGTGAATTGTCGAAAAGAAGAGACCTGTATGAGTAGGGGGTTGTGGAATGAAGTGCAGCCAGATGATCAATAGTATGAAGTGAGGGAATTAATACGAAATACAACAAAAAATACACAAAAAATTAAAATGCGGGAAAGTTCTAATTCGTGAAAAACGGGCATGCGCAATATCACATCACACAAGCAATTACTGTGTTTATAAATTTTTAATTACTTTACAGTATCTACATTTATGTGGGTACGTCCAGATTCTTCGATTCCAAACCTGCCAAGTATAGTTCCTTTAGTTCCTTTTACAAAAAAAGTCATGTTTTCTTTCTCCTGAACGTCTTAGACAAGATGTTGAAAATGTTTTTGAGGCCTCATAAAAATAACCTTACAACATTAAAATAACCATTTCAAACTCACATGGCCTAGAGATCATTTAAAAGCTACCAAGGAATATCCATTTTAGAAAAAATCGGCTGAACGGTTTTGGCGCTAGTGTTGCCCACAGACAGACGGACAGACAAACGTTTTGCCGTCGATCGATTTTTCGGTACTGTGATGTAACGCCACTAGACTCTTACCGTCTTACCTCGAATCCTTTTGTGGACGGTACAATACATGTCGAGTGTCAGACAGGCGAACATATGTCAGTTTCTGTATGTGGGCGCCATATCGAAAACCTGGCGTGGTGATTGAGGTAACGTCTGAATATTAGTGATTTCCCTATTTTAGTATGGCTTGAAACTGGTCTGAGTTCTTGCTGAGTCGTGGCAGCTCTGGGATAGAATTAACTACCAACTTTTTTTAAAAATGTTGTTGACAAATAAATATAAAAATACTGTCGATTAGAAAGCACGGGACAGCATATTGAATTTATTTAAATTTCGCATTCACGCGCACATTCACACTATCACAAAAAATTCTTATAAAATATCACTTTCTGGCCCGTAAATCCGACTGCATTATTCGTTTTTTACAATTTCGTTACTGATATTTAATTTTAAATGAAAAAAGGTGTCTTTGATTTTCCTTTAAATGGACACAATCTTTTTGATTGACGAACAGTGATCTGGTGGTAACCTTTTCCGTATATTCCAGAAAGTAATTTTCCTGGAGGCTGGGCACGCCGTTCGAAGAGCGCTATTCGCTCGTAGGTCACTGACCTGGGACGGGACAGAAGCCTTCCCCCCAATTCAGCTGACCCGCTGCCACGCTACCATCTGTTCTTTCGTACCGCGGGATAAACCATCCTGGAAAGAGATGGATGGTCTCTTGCGCTTTGAATCCGACTTCAGCCAATGAGATTCAGACACCAGTTTTTGTCATTAGTATTAGGGGGAATTGTAAGTGCCAAAAGGATCACATTTACAAGTCGTTGAAAAACAAACACGTAAGCACGTTTCTTTTAAATATTGCATATTTTATTTCAAACACACCTTCATCGTGTTATTTTTGGTTGGTCACCATTGAAAATTGTCACTTTTTGCCACTTTCAACATGTTTCTCAGCATTTTTCAGACTCCATGTAACGTGGCGGCCAATGTTTGGTGTGGGATTTAAAACGAAGGGCCCGTGTTGTGGTCACGTGATTCTTGTCGCAAACAGATGCTGCGCAGAATAAACCAAAATTGTAGCATCGAAGGATCCTACCCATCTGTTTCCACCCAGCACCCGTCGTTCATTCAGCCAACCCCACAAGAGATCAGCGTGAAGGCAATAAGGTTGATCGGCACTATGGTTGATTGGCACTAGGGTTGATCGTCACGGTCTCACAGATTTCACGGCCTTTCCACTTTAAGCTGCGTCACGCACACGGTTAGGGTGCTGTTTGATTGAAATTTAAAGAGCTCGTAATTATTTCCGAAATATTCAGCATTGTGAGAAGGGGGTCTTTCAATTTGGTTTGGCAATCACAACGGCTAAAATATCGCCAAATACCGAAGAATGGATCTCCTTGGTATCACACGCCTCGATTCAGCACATCAACACTAACAAATCTCTTCCAAAGTTGTACGTTTCAGTCTCGATTTAATTTTGCGTCTTTCCAATGTTACACGTCTCGATAATGTCTTCGCCTAGGGCCCTGCTACGATATCAGCAAATCCCTTTCTTTTAGGTCACCCGCCTTCCGTTCCATTTGCCAAAGTTGGAGCTTATGCGCCGCTGTGGTTCTTATTTGATTCCTGATTCAAGTATAGTTAATTTTGAAGGGACCTGTATGTTGCTAATCGTGTGACTTTTCATTTTTCTAAATTTTTCTCATGGATGTGAGTGGCTCTACGTGGCCTCATGGACACATTTCACGCCTTTCCTTAAATTTGCCCTTTCTATCGGGCGGGGGGAGGGGTATTTTCCGCTAGTAATGTGCAGTTCGTGTGCCCTTCGCCGAACTCCTTTCTCTAAATTCGCTAGGGGGAATGCCTAGGATAGTTTGGTGCTTGCCCTCCTTCGGACGGTTGCCTGTCGCCACACCGAGTGACGCTTGTTACGTTCGATAACACGGCAGTACCATGGATCCACAAAACACTTTATTTAAGAAAGATTTATTGATACATATGCACGTCATTTCCCTTGTCTAAAATCAATTTATATGTAGAGAAAGGGTGACATGTACGACGATATAAAATACTAGCTGGAATAGAGCCGGATGATATGCGCTCATATCACAGCATTCATCAAACTGTTGCATGGTCTGAAATTGAAACCAATACAACTTGTTCACAGTATTGTGATTAATCTTTGTGCAGATTGTCATTTAGTAATTATGATGATGTTCCCAAGAATATTTTCAGATAATTCGTATGACATTGACGACGAGAGACCGACGCGTTACAACGACCATCTCCACGACAAGAACGAGGAAACGGCTATGAAACGACTACAGACTCTGTACGTATCCTGGACGAGACCAATAAAAAACTCAAGAAAATTATATACTTTCATTTACATTGCTTAAGTCATGCTACAACGGCACATATTTCTAGCATAATTTATCAAGTAAACCCTCTATTATAAATCTGCCAAATATTTTCCAACTACCACAACTTGTCATCCACACCCTGTTTAGAGTTTTAGGTTCTTAAATTAAGCACGCCATAACTTTATATCTAGCTTCAAAGAGAAACAGAACATCATTCATGCACATTGCTAATATTGGCAGTGCAGTTTCATTTTATACTGACACTCATTAACAAATTTGTATTGACAATATCACCAGACTTAGACTTAAAAAAGATATGGCGAACAAGAGGGCATGCGCAATAAAAATACTTCCCTCTTTGGTGACATTTTTTCTTTCTCAATAATTGATCTTATATTATTGCATGACATTGCATGACACATGAAATTATTGCATGATGTAAAATTGATTGATAAACTGCGTTTACAAAGGCCTTGGCATTGGAGGTGTAGGAGAGGACAAAAATATATGCTTTGTCAATTATAAAATTTTAATTTTTAAATTAAATTCATAACTATTTCTATTTCGAACATTCAGGTATCCTTTTTTTCGTTACCATATTTACTGCCGTGGAAAATAGCACCATTAATTTACAATTTGATAGAAGCTCTGTGATATTTCATTGCACTGTGGACTGCAATATGAATTACCCGCCTAATAAATAGTAATTAATATACAAGGTTCCGGGAACACAAACATTTTCCGAGAACCTGTCGTTAGGTCTGGGCCCCCTGCAGTTGCCCGTGTGGCCATCGCGTGGCGCCACAAGGTACTGCCATAATATACATGAACAACACAAAGAACTAAAACTTGTTCGATTGCCAGGCATCACAATACCACATTCTGTGATAGAAGAATGTTTTTTTCATCGCTGGGTCAAAAATACTTATTATTGCATAATAGGCGAGGAAGTAAACATTATCTCTGTTGTTAATAGAGTGTATTGTCAGTTATCCGTATTGTCTCCTAGCAAATAACCTCAGAGATTGCAAAAACACAGCAAAACGGATCCATTCGTATCAGCGTTCGACTTTGCAATGGCTTTTATTCGCTACTTGAATATGCACGAAGATACTCATGTCTTTCATTGAAGAACTGATTGTCATATTTTCTTATAGTTTTGTTGGACACTGCAATACATGATGAAATAGAATAAAACTGCTTGTCATGACGCACGCACAGGTTCTGCTTTTCACAAATTACTACAATGCATCATGGTCTTTTTAATTTAGGCAAGAAGGAAATATGCATTCCCTATACATTCCATCTTATCCAAATATTTTTTTTGAATACGATTTAATTGCATTAAAAAATAATTAAATGTTGAATATTGTAATGTTTGAAACTATGAGAATGTTGTACATTTAATGGGCATAGGAATATTTGCAGATTCTCACGTGGTTGGGAGACGATGATGAAGAAGAATTGGAGGATATCGAAGAAGAATAAAACACACGGTAGCAGCGGCGCCAACGTCGACGACGATGATAATGACAATATTTTTTGGCTTAATATAATGATCGACAGATATTAATATGCAGTACAATTTGTTCAGAGTACTGTGTTTAATGTTTATGCAGATTGGTCTTTAGTAATGGCGATGATGTTCTTAAGATTTTTTTAGATATTTCGGTTGACAACGACGAGAGACAAACGTATTACAACGACCATCACCACGACAAGGACGAGAAAAGGGCAATGAAGGCGACTACAGACTCTGTACCTACCCTGGACCACACAAATAAAAAATCTCAAGTCAATTATATACTTTCATTTGCATTGCTTAAGTGATGCCACTAAAGCACATATTTCTAGCATTATTTATAAAGTGTACGATCGATTATAAACCTTTCAAATATTTTCCAACTACCACAATTTGTCATTCCACGCCCTCTTTTGAGATTAGGATCTTAAATTTAGCTGGTCATACTCATTCACCGATTTGCATTGACAATATCACCAGACTTACACTTAAAACTAGTTTTCATTAAAGCGAACTAAGAAAATGCGCACCGAACCTAAACTTTTCCGCTTGGATGTCATTTGTTATTACACAAGAAATGCTCTTATTTTATTTTAAATTAGTTTACGGCATTGTACTAAGATGTAAAATTGTATGATAAATTGCGTTGACAGGAACTTAATAAATTAATCTGTAAACGCAATTTATCATACAATTTTACATCTTAATACAATGTCATTGTATTAAGATGTAAAGTTGTATGATAAATAGCATTGACAAGACTATTACGGAACGTGTAGCAGCCGATAACGTAAGCATATAAACTTTGTAATTTATAAAAATTAGGATTTTAATCAATATCATAAGTGTTTCGATGTCATACTTGTATTGCTATTCTTGTGTAAGCACATTTATCGGTGTGGAAAATCGCAACAGATTAATTTACAGCTTTGGTAGAAGTTCAGTGTCGTTGCAATGTATAATGAGCGGCGATATGAACTTCCCGAATAATAACTAGGAATTAATGTACATGTTACCTGCGATACAAACCATTCCCAAGAGCCTAGTCCTGTATCCCTAGCAAAGGTCTTCTGAGCCATCGCATGGCATCTGAAAGGTTTTCACCACCAACATAACTATTCGGAGGGAGAGCACGGATGTCTTGATACCCACTCAAAATCGTGAGGAAGTTGCAGCGAAAACTGGCGCCGCGAAAACTGACACAATTCAATAATTACTCGATTGTAAGTACGAATGGAAAAACTCGTCATTAACTATTTCCTTTCAGGGCATGGCCCTTCGACGAAGCCATTTCAAAGATAATGACGCAAATTTAAAAATTAAATTTCCTTCCTAGCTACCCTAAAAACAATTTTTTCCGGGTTTGACAGATTCACGCAGAAATTCGACGTACACCTCACACCATCACTCCATTATCACTGATTTTAGAGAAGGTAAATAAGATGCATTTGTGTCAGTAATATTTTTTATATTAATTGTTGTGCTTTGAATGTTTTGATATCACCCTGCACTTCAAGCAACCATTTATCGCGGCTCTGCAGTTGCAACTGGAGTGAGTTGGAAATGTGTAGTAATTTCAACTAAAACAAGTTCACCTTGTGATTTTGAGTATCATACTTTTTTCTTAATTTCCCTCCCTTTCTGATAAAAATTCTGCAATATATATCCTTAATTCAAAACCCCTATAGAACATTTTACCCCAACTCCGTATCTCACAATAGTACCGAATTTCAGTATATTTTCTGCCGCCGGATATAAAAAATGGGCATCTGGACATAAATGTAGCTTCGAATTAACTTCTCCCACAGTCACACACACTTTTTTTGGCGTAAATAAATAAATAAATAATACCATTTATCAGATCCTCGCTTTGGGTTGCAATGGTGAATCTGGATAATGCTATCTTGTTATAAATTTTTAATTCGTTCAACGAAATAATGTCAACGTCTGGGGTAAGCTCGATTAAAGAATCATTGAAATAGACACGTCAGGTTACTCCAATTGAGGTACATATGTCATGCTTGAAGAAAACGAGAATAAATAACAGAGATTCCAATTACCTGTCGATCCCACAAATTGAGAATTAATTTTTTTTCATATTGTCAGAAATCATTATATTTTGTCAGAAAATACGTGTTTGAGTAATATCACTATGTGATTGTTTTGACGTAAGATTCGAATACATATTTCCTGATACTTACGCTTTCGGCTATTGTGAGTATCTCTTTCTATTTGCTAGGAATATTTTGATATTTTTCTGTGAAAAATTCTTCTAATATTTTCTTATATCACTGCCCAACAATGAAAATTTTTCGGGGTGAAAAAACTTTCTTGTGTATTTCAAATTGCTGAATTAAAAAAACACCCTAAAAATAACCAATTAGCTCTTGGTTTGTAGATACAGAGACTTGCCCGATTTTAGAGTATACATTTGCAGTTTGGGGAAATTTTGTTTTTGCGAGTGGTCACCCTTGTCAACTGACAAAACATAAACGTTTTCTGGCAGTGTATAGGTTATAAACACCATCACTATTGCAGTGGCTGAGCGTTCCATATTATTTCTGTGGTAATTAGCGCATGATTTCCGTGAACCGTATCTGCCAGCTCCACTCCCCCTGTTGCAGCACTACGCTGTCGGCGGCCATTAGCATCTTGTGTCGCCAAGCGACGGCCACGGCGGCCAATGCAGGAGGCCGACAGCTAGCGGCAGGCTCTCCGGAAAGGTTTGTGCAGCCAGTACCTTGTGTATTGATTACTAGTTACTAGGAAAGTTACAAGAAATTCATATTCCTGCCCTTAAAGAATTGAAACAACACAGAGTTATTATCATCACTGTAAATTAATTTTCTGTGATTTTCCAATCCATTAAATGTGCTAGGGAAGAAAATATATGTACGAAATAGAAACAGTCCCGAATTTTATTAAAACCATAATATTTTATAAATTGCAAATATTATATTTTAATTATTTCTAAACCTACAATATTAAAACTTTTGTAAACGCAATTTATCAAGTTTACATCTTTATATCACGACATGCACTAATTAAAGATACAAAAACAATTCTTCTGTAAGAACGAATGACACCATCGCGGGAAAGTTGTAGTATGGTGTAAATGCCCTCGAGTTCTACTTAATGAATTATTTTCTTTGATTCTAAGGCTTGTGATATAGTCAGTTCGATTCTGTGAATGAGTGACAAGAGCAAATTTAATTGTACTGTTAACTTTGTCTTTATGCGTTGGGACTGATCGGTTTGGTTGGGACAACTGTTGTGAAGTGGTATTATGAATGTCGATCTAAATTGAAAAACATAAACGCAAAACAGGGTAAAATGAAAAGTTTTTGTAGTTGGAAACTATTTTACAAGTTCATAATAGAATATATCCGTTATAATTAATGCAAGAAAAATGTGATGTTGTAGCATCACTAAACCAATGCAAATGAAAGGCATAGAATTACCTTGAGTTGTTTAATGTCGCCCAGGGTATGTACAGAGTCTGCTGTCGTCTTCATCGCCGCTTTCCTCGTCTCTCGTCGTCAATGTCATCCAAAATATCTGAAAATATCCATATCCAGGAACATCATCGTAATTACTAAATGTCAATCTACACAAAAATTAAACGCATTATTATGAAGGAAGTTATATTGTGATTGGTACGAAATGGCAGTAGAACATGTTACGAGTGGATCAACTCGTAAGTGATGAATCAATTGAGGTATGTAGTTTGTTGATAAGTAGGCGATTTTATTTCGAAAGCGGCTGACTAGAGTTCGAAAGGTATGGACGCATGACTATGTCGAGATATTTAAAGTAAAATACTTGTTTAATATACCCAATTAGTAGTGTCTTCAAGTGATTAGAAGATGGCCGAAACGTCAGTAAAGGTATTAGGTACATTTAAACTCGCAGAGCTTTGAGTTACCTTAAATCGATTGGGGAATATCAATGAAGGAGAAAATCTTAGGTTTAGGTGCTAGCGTTGATCACGGACGGACAGACGGACAGATAGAGATATTTTCGAGAGATATTTTACTGGCAATGGATTATTCGGTATCAAAGACTCACAAAAAAATTAATACAGTGTGCGTGAGAGCAAGTAATTTTCTTCAGTATGCAAAAAATTACATTCTGAAACAAGATTTATCCGTTCGTTACTTTTTTGTTGCTAGGGCTCGGCAATAAGAGATTTTCTCTAAAAAAATAAAATAAACAAAAATATATTTCTTCAGTCAGTAATGATTAAATTACATTGACTGTAAAATCTTTCAGCTTCTACATTGTTGGTAGATGTCAAGGAAATCATTACTGCTGCTCGGGTAAAACTTGAAAATTTGCTTTGTATTGCCACGAAATCTGTAGGCAGACAACAATTGCAATATCTCTAATATTATACTGCGCCGAAGGCGTACGGCCTTTTTCCCGTTACCCTCTCCTTACAGCGAACTGAGGAAGCTGAGACCCCTTGAATGACCCTGAGCGCTCATGTTTGCAAAATCATTATTTAAAATTTTTAATTGTTATTATTTTTTACTTGCTTTTGTCAGATAAATGTTAAGAAATTAATAATAATTTCCTCTGTCAAATTAAATGTTTTCATCAGACGTGTTGTTGTCGATGTAGCAACTCTAGTTAGAGAATAAACACATTGGAATATAAGAAAACAATAAAATGCAATTTAGCGATTATATTGCCGATTCACGACCATTTCGCACGTTGCAGTTAATTTCGCATTTTGCGATCGATTTCGCATTTTAGCGCAGATTGAAAACCTTCAGAAATATCCTGTACCAACCATGAAACATACAGTTACTAATTTTTTCAGCGATTGGTAACATTTCGCATTTTTAGCAATTGCTAAGTTCTACCATCTCAAATTATATAACACACATTCACGAAAATACCTCTTTGTAATCTCCAATTTGAAGTGCCCATTTTCTCGGGCAATTCGGATAATTTCTTGTTATTTCACAGCCCTTCATCTCATTTGATTAACTCGCGAGAATGGCATCTGTTAGTAAATTCCAGATTTAGGAGTTGTTAAAAGGCCTGGTTCCAGGAATTTTAGTTGGCCCGAATTTCCCACTTTCAATTAACGGAACTTAGACCGAGGAAGATACTGACCGCAATTGAGCAAAGTTTGTCGTAAGGGAGGCAGGGTTAATGAGGGAGAAATTTCACAGAATCTCAACTGCCAGACGAGACAAATTTCAGATTCCTTCGAGGAACGAACATTCCACTTTTACAGGTATTTCAAGAAACATGGAACAAAAGATCAACATTGGTTAAAATACGGTATCTTAAAATCTAGCACTAAGATTATCAAATGTTGAATGCTTGTGCAGAAAAAATCACATTTATCATAAAATTTAGCTTGAATGTACACCCAAAAGTCATTTTATATTAGAAGGAGCATATTTAGAAAGAAAAGTGTTATGAAAAAACAGTTTCAAACTAACGGAAAGAATGCATGTATTGTATATACGTTGTTTACGACGTGGGGAAAAATCACCATCATTTCCTTACGAAAAAACATGCACTACTCTTGCGGGACAGATTACCTACCTTGACTCGTTAATCAAACAATCGATAGCCACATGACGAACGCAGGTCCTCCGTTTCTATATTGGAACAATTCTTGCATCATAAATGCACGTCCGCGGCGTTGGAATTGATGTTGTGTCCGAGTAGGATAGTAATTGCTAGCGAAACATTACTAGCAGTAATCATGAATAGTTCAATTACCATCTTTAGTATATGTATACGTATGTTATCCAGCGGTTTTATAAGAGGAAATAAAATTTATGCTTGCCAATGAAGATGATTACATTGTTTCAACTCAAATGATGCCATTATCTTCTTGATTGTGTCAGCCATGAATCACAGGTATTTGGTTTTACAAGGCAACCTCACAGGTACTAACATCACAGTAGGGCAAGACTGCTTTGTTTTATATTAATATAACATAAAACACTACTCTTTCCACAATTAATGCCCAATTTTAACTGTTATTTAAAAATGTGTTTATCCCACGTGGCCTCTCATGAACCACCATCGTATACTGGTGATGACTAACTTCTGATGATCATTGTTAATATTATCCATAACTAGTTGATTGAACGATCCTTGGTTCGATTCCCAGTCGGGACAGAATTAGATCTGTAGCTTTCTAACATAATCACTTCATTTTAATGGGATTGTTGGTAAAGTAGATACCAGGAGAGATGAAGTCTGACCGCAAATTGAGCAGAAGTTTGTCGTAAGGGAGCAGGTTAAATGAGGGAGAAATTTCACAGAAATCTCAACTGCCAGAGCGAGATCAAAATTTCCAGATTCCTCGAGGCACTAACTGGAATCGTCCATACCTTGCAGTTTTGCAGCTTTGCAAGTTTCCTTTACCGATCTTGTTAAAATACAGATAACTACACCCTTGTTAATAATGATTTTTGGTTAAAAATTTCACATTTTAGCTCTGAGGGATGATCGCTACGCGATTCGAAATGATCACTAAGTTGAATATTAAAAATATTGATACTTGACAATATCTTTTTATTTATTTATCCAACTTTCTTTTTTATT
>BOPP01000116.1:3339055-3357540 GCA_017312745.1 Gryllus bimaculatus
TAGCTGTGTGATGAACGAAAACCCGAGACAAACCATATCAACTATACTGAGGAGGGAATAAGGCATGCTTGCTACACGTCTCCCTTAATCTCAGGAGTGTATAATAAAGAAATATGAGGTTCAGGCCTGGGAACTGGCAAAAATTGGATTAATCCGACCCCAGAATATCAAATACATACATATATCTATAAAATTATTAATATTACCGTTATTACAGTCAACTCCGGTTATAGTGAACTTCTGGGAACTAACATGTTTGGTTCACTATATCAGCGGTTCATTATGTCCGATAATTTAAAATTAAATAGAACTTCTCCGCAGTGATTGATTTTATTAACATAGAGATACAGAAAGAATCATTAACAGCACGAACTAAACATTTCAATTTCTTTATTTGTCGTTAAAAAAATTATTTTCAATTGTTTGCTTCGTAAATTTTTCATTACTTATTTCTCTATATCCTTCTCCAAAGTTTGTGCTCTCTCCATACTTGCATACTGCATTGCCCTTTGACTCTAAGTATCGTTTTGCAGTCCTGACACCCTTCAATGCCTCTCGCTATCTTGGAACTCCGACCCGCTCTCAAAAGGCCCTTTTACTCGCCTAATCACACGCGAGATCCAAATTAATTCTAGGACTTATTTCCTACGTTCAGTGTAACCGAGCTACGTTCAGTTTCACTACAATCGAATCTTCTCATGCTTAATTGTAATGTAAGTGAAACGGGACCAGAGACTTGGGTTCACTATAACCGAGGGTTCACTATAACCGAGGGATCACTATAACCGAGGGTTCACTATAACAGAAGGTTCACTATAACAGAGGGTTCACTATATCCGAGTTCACTATAACCGGAGCCGACTGTATTTTTGCTCTTATGATTAATGATATTACTGCGTGTTTGAGCAGAGAACTAATGATCTATGAGTGCATTCGTAGAACTCGGGTCGGCGCCTCCGGCACGCCAGGCTGTAGAGTGGCTGAAGGGAGAGCAGGTCCCAGGAAGCGCCACGTGGCCCCTGGGGAACCCCTGGAAGCCCTGAAATCCCTAGTGTCCACGCGCGCCCCGGCACGTCTGCACGCGCCGATCCACGGTCTAATCACAGCGGATGCCGGTGTAATAAACCCTCGAAGAGCTCGCGATTGGAAGAGTTGTAGTATAACGACAATGAACGGCGGAAATACTTCCGAATCTTTTAATCTTCTTCACGTCGAACATTTTGTAGTTAGTTGGGCTGTAAGTTATATTCGACATGAAGTGATAAAACTGGCTCTGTACATCCTCAATTGTGTAGTGCAAATCCTCTCTTGTAGACATTCATGTCTTTTTTATTGATACTAAATGTTCACCGTTTGCACTTTTCGGAAATTTATTAACCTCAAAAACGTATATTTTGTCAAATTCTCGTTACATATTTTACCGGTATTACGTGTTTTTTCTATACTACATATGACGCGGTGATTTTAAAAGGGAATAGTCCACTTTTTCGTAAAAAGAGTTAATATACACATTATCTTTGTTATTTTTCATGCTATATATCAGTGTAAAAATGAAACATGTGGAGCTTAAAGAATGCGTTATATTGCCAACTAAACATTCTAATTACTAAAAGCGAGAAGGAAGTCAACGACTGATTTCTGATCCTCACTCAGAACAAATATTATCAGCTATGAAACGCCTAAACGCTTCGTGACAATAGTAATAGGCACAGAAGACATCATAGACTTCCAAACCTGGTTGTATAGCTATTTTAAGAAGACAACCAAGTTTCTTGCTCGTTCTTGCAGTCCCCCTTCAGAGCGTAGTATGGCTCTTTCCAAATAAAGCAGCTCGTGTGATAGAGAATATTTTGGTCACCTCGTGGCACGTGAGAAAACTACATTGATGAGCTTATCAAGTTTTCATTCATGTTGGCAAATGGGAAGGGACAACAAAATTTGAAAGAAAATAACATATGTTCAAAAAATAGTAAAATACCTCCCACATGAATATCTCCATTTCTACCAGAAAGTTTTGTCATAGCCGCCAACTTAACTAGAAATCGATGATGAGTAGATACTGATAATATTAATTTAGTGAGTGTATGATTCATGTCCATATAGCACAATATGTTAATTCACTTCATTATGTATTTATTTTATGATTAGATTATTTTGTAAGTTCAAAAATAAAGATTTTTTTAATATTTCATTATTATTTTATGAAGGAAATAAGTCCAAGATATAAAAACAGTTCTGTACATTATGTAAATGCAAATTTGAAGTTACAGAGTATCCCGATCAATCAATAATGATTACAACTTTTCTATCGATTACCGATCTACAACTTTTGTGTAGAACATAAATGTCTCAGATGACTATGGACGTTTTCTTTTTTTCTCAGAACTATTTAACGGGCTTATTTCTTTTTTCAAATTACCGATTCATAAATGAGAACTAGTGGACCCGACAATACTTCGCCAACGCAATGTATTACACTTCACACTCTGCTGGTCACGTGATTGTTAATCACGTTTTACGCTACGCTCTACAAACATTTCAATAGGCGAAAGACATTCTCGCGCGTGGTTCCCTCCCCGTCTCTGTCTATCTGCGTCTCTCTCTTTCTCTGGCACTCTGTTTCTGTTTGTTTCTCTCTGCATGATTTCCTCTCCCTCCCTCCCCCCTCTCTCTCTCTCTCTCTCTATCTCTATCTATCTATCTATCTATCTGTCTGTCTGTCTCTCCTAGAAGAAATTTCACAATCACAGGAGCAGAATACGCAATGAAGACGTCTTAATAATCGTACTTCAATGTGCGTCGGGTTGCGTAGAGAGCGCCGTGGCATAAAGCGCACTGATCAGGACTCTTCAGTCTACATAAAATTATCATCAACGCACGTCCATGTGCTCAGGCAAATGCACATTCCAATCGTATTATGCCTACATTCTTCCCGGAAGTGCAAGTAATACGTTGACAATATCTTATCGCAATCGGTTGAACGGTACGGCAACGTTTAAGGCACGAACCAAAAACTAACAAATAAATATTGTCATTTATATATTAGATACAAGAACCAACTAATTTGGCCAACACAGTCTCGCAGACGTTGAAAGACGAGTTTCATATAATGCTCATTCGAGGCAACCAAATTATATTCCCAACCTCATGCACTAACACTATGGGGGTACAAGCACTGGCGATGCCTAGTGACCGAGCGACTCCATCGCGGCAAACGCCCGCAAGAGCCTCCAAGCGACTGCGGAGCTTCCTCTATAAATAGCGCGGCCTCGATCACTTTATTTGCCGTTAATTGCGTGCGCGTCCAGGTCCTTTCCGACCCTCGGCCCGTGCGGAAGTGTTCGTCCGCCCAAGCGGTTTTTCTGGGAAGCGACTTGCTTCTTGCGACGTCGCTAACATTCCTGTAAATATTAATAATGATGTTAAATTGCTACGCACGCCGAGACTTTTTTTTCGTCCGCTCAAAGCGCTGTTTATTTCTAGTTTTACGGTGCTAGAGGAAAGTTTATTCACAGAAGGGATTGAGTGTAATTCGACTGTCCTTGAGAGTCAACAAAATTTCAACGAACTACGAAGTTAAAATAAATTCGTTTAAAATAAAATAATTATTTCTTTGCAACAGAATATTTAACATATGGCACTTAACCTTAGCATTATATTATTGACTCTACAGTTAAGTGAGGAAATACACCACAAAAAATTCAAATTCGAGAATGGCAACGTAACGGAAAGCAGCACAAATAAAATGTTCATCTTACAACAGCATAAGAATAAGAGTCAAATGCTTCATTGTTTTTCAATTTCATTACTAAATTTAGGGGAAATATTTCAAGAGTGTTAATAATAAATATTATTACACACCAAACTGGATTAAATGGAATTTTGTCATCTCGAATTCCCTTTCTGAATATCTTGTATAAATAACTACTTTTTCTTTTAATTTTTCTATTAACGTTGCTTGGTAATTTTTAGTTCAACAATGGATGCAAAGGGTGCTACATAGATGAAATGAATCTCCTATTTTAGAAAACCATAGTACAACGCATTGTCTATAGCGTTATCAGGTAGAAGAAGATAAATATTGCTGTCTGGGAGAGTCCATTTTCGGTCATTAAATAACCTTTTTTTACGTTTTGTAGCATGTGATTAAGGAGGGCATTCTAAATTATTATTTATGATATGAGTAGTAAAAGTTACATATCATTTTGCAAGTGGAAATGATTGGAACATGAGGCAGATAGGTCGAGTGGCGCCGTTCTAAGAGCAAAATAAAATCACTTTTACCACGTGTGTGATACACCATTTTTTAGACAGCTAAACTGATTTTCATTATTATTTTAATCCTTGTATATAAATCACTTAATGATATAACCGCCAGTAGAAGCTGATGCGGTCAACTTAATTTTTTTGTTTTCTCTGTTGCATTCACATATTTAGCTGAACATTATGAGCATGGTCTCACTGTTAGTACTAGTGCTAAAAAATTAAAATTTAAGCACGATATGCATGCCTTGAAAGAACTACTTTTACCAATGACTGTCTATTTTAATTTTAATCTTTATTATTTTTTGTTCGATTGTCAAGCGACGAAGTCACGTGTATAAGCAGAACAAATCTAACTAGAGGGAATTTCCATTGATCCACTCCACTCTGTATAACAGGTAGACATTTTATTTATTTAACGAGGTTTTCTTTGATATGGACTCCTTAAGATATTTGCAAAGGTAGATGTTAAAATTCTACAAGAATCATCATAATTATTGCGTAATTTCAAGTATTACAAATATATCGCACATCTACAAAGTATATGAACTACTGAAACAAATTTTGACCGAATAAACAAATATCTGTACAATTATACATACTGAGTAACATTTAATTTACAAAATACTTTTTACAATACTTTACCAAACAGTAATCCTTCTGGGGTCGCTATTTAAACAGAACTCGAATTCTATTTATCGGTATCGTTTAGTCAAGTTTATGTGTGAATTGTATTTGTTTTTTAATTTTTACGCGAAAACATTGTAGAGTGCTTCATTTCTAAGACGTAAAGCTACACAATGTATAATAAAAATAAACCTATAGAAACTATCCAATCTAAATATCTTACGTATTGTATTCAATAGTAACCCCTGGACATTCCCTGAAATAGTTCACACTGTAGATGGAGCAGTAGATCGGACAGAAGCCAATTCTGCACCGGAATAGGGCTTCCCATTTCGTGTTCGAAGCGAGCATGCAAACCGCAGCCACTCCCGGGTAAGGACACGTGCCGGCACGTAAGATGACTTCATTAGCGAGAGTACGTGTGGCAATTACCAGCGATTGACCTATCGAGATTTGCCTGCGAAGAGTTGTGGGAGGGGCAGTGCGGTGACGAGAGCGTCACCGGGGAAGCCCTACTGGCAGACGCTGCGCCGAAAGGGCGGGGGCGCACAGGGACAGCGACGGGGGCTGGCAGGCGGTGCTGTGGTTTCACTGATTGATTGGTGTTTGCGGGGGCGTCAACTGCTAAGGTTATTGGTCCCGTAAATGTAATGCATGTTTTCCATGGCTGCAATCTTCCCCTTGAATGGCGAGATCCGACGTGCAAGTACACGGTGACTAGCGGGGTTTTCCTCATCCAGGTATCTCCCATCAGTGTGAAACCGCTCCAGCCGAGAAAAGTTCTAAGTTCTCGACATGTGTAATAGTTTAGTGCGTGTAAGTAATGGGTGAGGATGGGACATGGAAGAGGAAGGAAAGATCACGCCCGGTCCGTGCCCCGTTTGTTAGGGTATTGCTCCGGCGTTCACCTGGTGTTGATCGAATACACTAGTTAAATCTACCGATCAGACCAGCCGACGAACCTGAACTGATTCACAGTGAATTAATATCGCAACCGTTCTCCCTGTACCCTTAACTTTGGAATCTTATTCTAGAGGAAAAAAGTCGTTACTTGATAATGCTTGCGTAGATAGAGGTGTGACAACTGGGCTTAGATGTCTATGGCACTCCACGCGTGTCGAAAAAGTTAAATAAAAACCTCCCGAAGGGCATTCACAGAGGCGGAGCTCGGCAGTGCGATTGTCGATTGTAACAATTGGCTGGTAAGATAAAACGCATTTTCTATCGGTAGATACAAACCTTCAAATTGAAACCGGTGCTCGTAAAAAGTTATAACCTCTGCACTTGTGGAATTTGACGTAGAATTTCTTTCATTTCGGTTAGTTTGGGCTATCTTGCTAAAAGCGCATGTTACCACATGTAATGAAAATCACATCTCACTTGGCAATAGTAATACCCACGAATCTTTTTTTGTACTGTATTGGGTAAAGGAACCAATACTTGATATCGAATGTTACTCACAAGAGCTGCTAAGTAGGTAAAATCTGTAATGTTTTTAATGCAGAAGGAAATATAGAATGTGCATGTGGTTAGGTGAGTTATTATATCATAAATCCTCTGCAACATTTCTAAGGCACGTTCTTTTTTCTATGTGTTATATATTTCCCATTTAGAAGTTCAGAATTCGCAATTTCGGTTTACAAAATATTTGACAAACATAGTTTAAATGTCTCCTACTTAGTGTAAGTAGACCGAAGAGAATTTTAATAAAGTAATCTACATTCAAGTAATTTTCCAACTATTTTATGGATGGAGACGATTAATATCCAGCAAAATTACGTCTGTTTGTTACGATTTATGAAGGAAATGACTTTATTTTTATATAAAAAACAGTTATGCATTTATTGTCGTAATACCATAATCATGAATGTGGACTGCACTTAATATTAACCTAGGCGTATGTGTCCCATGTGCTAACAATTTTTTTTTTGTGTGGCGGGATGCACAGTCGTGCGGTGAGTGGCAGGGACAGCGTGCACACGCTGCGGAGCGCCCCTGGGGGCGGGAGCGGCGGCAGGCGCGGGGGCCAGCGGAGGGCGGCGGAGGGCGGCGGCGCGTTGACATTGGGCGAGCGGAAGCCCGCGGGCGGCGCGTGGGGGGGGGCGGTGGCGGCGCAGCGGCGGCGCGGGTGGCGGTCACAACGCGGGAAATGTGGCTCGTTGCCTCGACGCCCGGCGGGCCCCACCGGGGCGAGTGTCCTCTTTGCGCCCCCAGCCATCCGCCAGAACACCGTCCGCGTCCGCCATTCCGCCGTTCACGCGCCGTCCAAACGCCCACCTGCCCGTCCGTCGCCCGTCCGTCCGCCCGTCGCCCCGTCCAACGCCATCGCCTCACCCCTGCCCGTCTAAACGCACCGCCCAACGCGCCCGCCCCTCAAACGCTGTTCCGCGCCATAACACTCGCCGCGTCCACCCGCCCATTCCCCCTCCGCCGCACTCTCTCAACACCACCCCACTCAACCTCCGCGCCACCCCCCACCCGCTTATTCGCTTTGCTCGCGAATATAGCCTTACTGATTCGGACCCTCCCATCTATGCTCATCTACCGTCTGTCATGGGACGGTCCAGAACTGGCCTTCTGTCCGTACCGTCTTTTGCCCACGCACGCTCCAACCACAACACCCATCCATCTCCAACTCGCCCGTCCCCAACCCTCTCGCAGTTGCTCAACATAATTCGCCTGCCGCCACGTCCTTCCACACAGAGCCGCCATTTCTTTCGACCTCGTTGCCGCGCCCGCCCGGCCCGCCCCCATCCCATCACCCCCCGCCACCTCTTCTCTTAGAGTCCGCCCCTATTCACAGCTTTCAGGCTCCGAACTCTCACTGGTTCACCCACCCGCCTACACCACCCATCCCCGGCTTGTTCCGCCACACCGTCCCGCCCCGTATCACGTCGCAAACCCTTCCATCTTCCCCGTGCAAAACCCTGTCCGCTTTCTCCCGTCCTATCCCGTCCCGACCCGACCCGTCCAGCCCCTCCCTGTCTCGGCCCATTCCGGTTCGCCCCATTCCTACCTCGTCTCCTTCCAACAGCTTCCGAATTGCCCTGCCCTGCCACGCGCCACCCGTCTCCACCGCGTCCGCAAGTAGCGAAACCGCGCCGCTCACGCAAGGCGAAGAGGGGAGGTGGGCGCCGTGCGACCGCGTCGACGCTGCCAGCCCGGGGGATGCTGCCTCGGACAACTTAGCTTCAAAGTTCATAGAAGGTTTCCTCACTGGCAGGTGTTCGATGCCCTTTCGGCGAAACACGTGTCATTTGGTTATGAAAAGGACACGTGTTGGCGTACTGGAACATGAACTGGAGGCAGGTAGCGGAAATGGATGTTGCTGTGGTTTGAGCGTAAGCAGCAACACAGAAGTAGTCACCAAACTTATGAAAATTGTGAGCAATCATAGCGTTTTTAATCCTACTGTGAGCTACCACGAAACCAAGACTGAAACTGTTTTTCAGATCTTATCATTTGTTTATTGTTTATAAACATATATTTCTATTAAACAACTTTTAATAAAACTCTATACAAAAAAATAAGAGACATCTGTCCGAGCTTTGTCACGTTTTTAAAAATTATCAGGTAGGTGATTACTTAATTAATTAATAATAAGCAGTTTCCATTTAAACCAACTAAACCGGTGAATTCGTTTCTTATGGAAAAATGTTTGTTCCTTTTAAGATTCTTAAAAATGCAAATTCCCGAAGTTGGATTCCATTTTGATGTATTATTTCTTCTCCGATTGTTCCTATAGATCCATGAATTCATTATTTCCCACTTAGGCATTCACATTGCCCATAACATATAGGCTAATTAGCATGTTTGTTTGTATTTGTCTAGCGTTTTCTGCAGCGTTGAGTACAAACTCTGTTTCCTCTTCTAGTTCTATTGAGCGTCCTTCCGTTCTATAGAGGTGTAAGCTCCCACACGATGTCCGCAGTCCCGTCTTACGTATTACTTTGATTGTGACAACTCTATCGCTCACGTATTCGTATTACTTAATCTTTGCTTACCACATTTTATTTGTATTATTGCCACTTTCCTCTTAATATTATTTCCATTGCATAATTTCCTTCATATTTTAAGCCTTTTAATTTCTTTTTTTCTTTCATTCACTACGTGAATGATTATCTTCTGCTTTTCCAGTATTCTAGTTAGCAAATCGTCTTTGTTTGCGATCCCCTTTACAATACAAGTTTCCATTTGTAAAGTATCCGCTATCCATTTATTTTTGTCCATTTTCTTTGCTTCATATGTCATCGTAACTAGATTATTTCCGAGGATTCTTCGGATGCTTTAAGTACTCCACGAATATTTAGGTTCTACACTGAACTCGACTCACAACCAGAGCGTTTTAACTCTCCCTTAGGCTAACTGTTAAGGGGTTCAGTCTTCCCTTTTCCCACACTTTAGAGGAGTTTTAGTTGTCAAGGCGAGGGATCTTACCTATCTCTATCAGCTCATCGCCCTCCACATCGGAGACCGTAGGCGGACAGGGGGGAACACAGCCCGGTGGTCATTGGAGCGCCTGAGCGCCTTAGCTACGTTTGCCACTAACAGGTGTACGAGTATACCATCCTCTACCACTTGCATTTATGATTGATTGATTAGTACTTCCGGGCGCGTCGGCTGCTAAGGTCATTACTCCCATAAGTGTAGTGCATGTTTTCTCGCCGGTGGAGGTGGTGGTGATCTTCCCCCGCTGGATGGCGGAGATATGGAATTGCCATACTCGCCGACTTACGGTTTTTCACTACCAGATATCTCCCACCTGCGGGGCACTGCCCCAGCCGGGATAGCTGCCGACTGGTGTCCCGACATGTGTGGTAGTGTACTGCATGTTAGAGTAATTATGTGATAATTAGGGTAAGAATACGACAAGGAAGAGGTAGGAAAGATTGCTCGCGGTCCGTGGCCCGTTTGTTACGGTACTACTCTGGCGTTCGCGTGGTGTTGATCGGAGAAGCAACGGAAAACTACCGATCATAGCAGACGGCTATTAGAATTCTTCTCCAGACAGAATTCGACATAGCAGTCAAGCTAGTGTCGAAAGTCCTGCTATCGTGGGGAGTCGACCCTAGAACCTTCTGGTCAGAGGCACTGCAGTGACATTAATTGGTATCCTGAGCCACCTTTTCCCGGTTCGGGGATTCTCGGTACGACTTGTTTTAGGGCGGGAATCAATTCCTATGACCCCGACTCCTCAGTCACTAATAGTTGAATCACAGCCGCCTTCAGCCTCCACAGCGATCCCCTGGGCGCCATCACATCGCGCCGTAATGCCGCGGCATGGGTTCGGTGCGGCGCGGCGCGACGCGGCGCTCGCCGCCCGTAAGTCACCTGATCGCCCGGTTACAACAGTCTATCGATCTCCGGGTCGTCGGACTTGTGTCCGAGTTAATGGAGCTGGCGGGGCGGCGGAGCGCGACGCGTCCGCCCGCCCGCCGGACAGACGCCGGCAGAGCCGCGCCAGCCGCCGCCCACCAGGGGCCTGCGGTCGGGGAGGAATCTCTGCGATTCGTGTTCGCCGGGAGTCGCCGGAGGTTTTTTGGCGATCGCTTAAATCATCGACCTACGGCTGCGGTCGCGCAGAGGTGACTCTGTTGCTTCATTTCTTCTTCTTCTTCTACTCTTCTTCTTCTTCTTCTCTTCTCTTCCTCTTCTCTTCTCTTCTTCTTCTCTTCTTCTTCTTCTCTTCTCTTCTTTTCATCTCTTCTTCTCATCTCTTCCCCTTCTCTTCTCATCTTCTCCTTTTCTTCTTCTTCTTCTTTTTCTTCTTTTCTTCTTCTTCTTTTTCTTCTTCTTTGTCTTCTTTTCTTCTTCTTTTCTTCTTTTTCTTTTCTTCTTTTTCTTTTCTTCTTTTCTTCTTTTCTTCTTTTTTCTTTTTTCTTTTCTTCTTTTTTTCTCCTTTTTAGTTTCTTTTTCCTTTCTTCTTTTTTCATTTTCTTCTTCTTTTCTTATTACTATTTTCTTATTATTATTTTCTTTTTCTTCTCTTTTGTTCGGCACTAAACCCGATGTGTTTCTCGGCCTGCTCAAGTATCCTCCTCCACTCCTTCCTGTCTCTTTCTCACCTTTTCCAATTCTAAATCTCCTGTGTTTTAGGGCCTGACGCGCATCATCATCCCATCTCATTCGTGGACTTACTTTCTTACCAGTTGTTAGAGGCTTGCAGTTTATGATTTCCTTGGTAGTTGTATTAGAGTCGGCCCTTTCTAGATGTTCTAAAAAAGGAGCCCTTCTGTGTTTTACACCTCATACGATGCTCGTATTTTCTATCAAAACCTCTAACTCTTTAACAGTTTCTCTTCTCCACTTTTGTTCATCTGTCGTAGTGTGAACAAAACGTTTTCTGAGAATTTGACCCAAAAATATTGCTATCATTTCTTCTGTTTTTTAACACCCATGATTCACGCCCGTGTGTCACTACTGGTTTTATAATTGTAGTACATAGCTACAAATTAAACCTTGTAGAATGTAATTTGGAGTTTAAAATTTTCTTATACACGTATGAATACACCGAACCGTAACGACTGGCTATTCTGATCATTTATTTGCCGTGGTTTCTTCGATCATTTCCAACCGAATGCCGTAGCAGTGCCTTTACGAGTACAAACAGGCCACCAACCGCACGTGCTTTTCCTCGATCATCTTACCCCTTTCTCTTCGCTTACACACACACACACTCACACCTACTACACTACCACGCATGTTTGGGTCTTAGCGCTTGTTTCGGCTGGGGCACCAACCTAGTAAAGATTCTTCAAAAGACGTACATCTCATATGCTGCGTATACATCGCCTTCATAACACGTTTTAGAGAAGAAACTGGAGAATACTTTGGAAATAAGATTCCCGATTTCGCATATCAGGAAACAGGAGAGTACGGTCTTTCGTCTTCATGGTTAGAAAATAACGTTTCAAGAAGTTTCATCTCAAGTGTAATGACTTCAATGTCTCTGAAAATAATTGAAATGAAATTAACTGGTGTGGCACGCTGAAAAACAACTTAATGGCGAGGTTACATCCTTTGAGTTTTGAGATAATTACAGGGTTCCCATACGTAGATCCGGTGCAAGACAACCCATCCACGTTATTGCAAAATTACATACGCCCAGCACTATTTAAGACATATTTGATCTAAGAACTACGGCATCTTTAAATTGCCCATTCTAGACGTACTAATTGCCCTGATTAAGTCGGTCAGATTTACTTGTTATGTTTTGTCTACGTATTTACTGCGGCATCTCTAGGTTGTTCCATCTAATAGAACCAATTACACCGATTTAGCTGGTCAGAATTATTTTACCTATTTATGTTTTAAATAGACGCCTTTGAAAACTATCGCCTTTAAAAAAAATTGGGATGTAGCATTATAAGGCTTTTAAAAACGAAGAATGTTGGTGCAAACAAAGAAAATGGCAATAGATAAGGTGACAGAAGAAGAAACGGTGTATATGTTAGAGGTGGAAGTTGAATTGGCGTGATGGTGGATGATATAACAACTGCAAAAGGCAGTACGTAGCTCTTGACCAGTATTTTGAAGTGACTTAGATATCTAGCGATTGCTCCTAAATTACGTAACACGTGTTTGGGGAGATGATTTGCCAACATCAATGGCGAATTTTAAGAATATTCACCCGCAAGATATGTTCAGTGACTCGATCGGTGCCGTCAAAGAACACGTGTCCAGATCGGCTTTACCGCAGACCTCACCCTCAGCTACGTCACAGCACCTGTCTATGCTCCTCTCCCACGCACTCCCACGGTCGCAAACGGTCTTCAACCAGACTCCCACAAGCGCAATCTGATAGAGCCAGCGCTCAAGTTTGCGATTTTCCTCTTTGATCCGCAGTCACTTTCCATCTCATCTCTTCACTTTCTGAAATGCCAACTCTCCCTTTTGACCTCTGCTCTTTCCCCTTCAGACTAATCTTCCTTCTCGAGTAGCTAAGAGCCGCTCTTTCAAAGCTTGGTCATTCTTCTCTTTAAAATTAGGAAATTCATTCTTTTAAGGAGTCGCATTAATGAGTAAAAATACCATGAATAACACGTATTTAAAAAAAAACTACTAGAACTAAAACTATGCGGAAAGTAAATAAAGTATTTCGTCTTATAAACATTTTTATTGAAATTTAGATCTCTAAATGAAATTTCATTAGTAGTTTTGCTTATTGTTTAACAATAAATTCTAATGAATTAACAAATAAATCACACTGCATTATTTAGACTTCCTTGAGAACTAGATATTAATAGATACATCACACAACATTAGTTTACAGATATGTGTTATAATAATTTTCTTTTCAATTTTCCTGTATGATAGTAGATCGTGACGTTTTCTGAATTTTAGTTTCGTCCTAAAACATGTTTCAAGAAGTGATAACTTTTTACTTCCTCGTCTACTGCATCCGCAGTATAAAGAAAGTACGGCAAAGCTGCGGGGGAAAACGGTGAATTTTCGACAAAAACCTTTTGGCTGAGTCCTGGTAAAAAAAATAGGATAAATCTTGTTCCTACATGTAGTAAATTACTTCCTCTAACATTTTATGAAATTAGAATCCACGTTTGGTGGGTACTTGATACCGAAAAGTGAATTACGGCAAAATATTTTCCTATCCATCTATGAACAACTCTACGGCTAAACCATACGCAAGATTTTCACCGAAACTGATAATTGGGAATCGATCTGACGGATGTCGCGCTCTCTTAAGTTTGAAATCTATATTTTGACTTTCGTGGGTACTTTACATGAAGTCTCAACATTTCCCACATTTTATAATTTTTTCCTTAATTTGTTTCCTCTGATTTAGCAAAAGACGCGTAAAGAAATGTCGTAAGTTGCCTTTTCGTTGCGTTTAGAAATTCAGAAAGTTTCGAAAATTGCAAAAAGGTTCCAACATCTTTTCAGTATCTTGCTACAACTACAATAATGAATATAGAAGTGTTGTTTTTAATGAAATCTATTCATCAAAAGCATATTTTTAAATACGTCATGTTCAATATTTCGCAAGTTTGAGAATTTTGCGTAATTTTGAGTGAAATATTGCATAGGAAATTTTTAAGTTTCAAACAATTATGTTCTCAAAAACGGCTCCATTTTTTTCTTTAATTCTCTTCTTTGTATATAAAGAGCAGTGGTAAAGAAGGTGCGGTGGTTCCATTTTACAACACACTCTATATTTTCGAAAATTGTAAAACAATTTTAATTGCAAAATCGAATTTCATGCGCTTTGACGCGCAGGTTTCACGCTTTGACGCGCTTCTTTCATCTGTAAAAGTAAGAAATTACTACTATTCTCTACTGTCGAAATAAATGCAGCTTATGTTTAAATTGGCTGGCACCATAGGCATTACGATTAAATTGATTGAATTGGACTTTCTCAAGTTATAGTTGAGGTGTTAGTAGGAAGAAATTTCTATGATACAAGATTACGTAACAGTTTCTAATAATGCGAAAATGTATGTAATATTGTAGCACCTGTACTTCTATTATTCAGTAGTCACTTAAGTTTATTAATTAATTATGTATTGTAATAGTTATTTATATTTTATGTTAATTCTATCCCAAATTATTCGGTCCTGGGATCTTAAATAGCGCGCCAGGAAGTCCCTCCGTAGTGGCACCTTGTAGGTGCTAGCAATCAATATTATGTTGGTAGCACGATCAGTAGCTTGAAACAAAAGAAAACGTAAATTACGTACTCACAACAATTATAATAAATGCTGGAAGTGTTTTCCCCTTCACTTGTTTCCCAGTCATCTGGTTGCTACCAACATAAATGCAATTTATAATAGGAGGCCCTGATTTGGTTCGGTTCTGAGCAGACAGACTTTCCTGGTGTACAATACTTCTCCTTTTTATCACAAAATCTCGGTATTTGGAGTGTAAAATATAGGGTTTCCCCTCCCATTGTTCCTTTACAATATTTGGAACCTCATTCATCACGCGGCCTGTAGTACCTAACACTTTCCGTCCAAGCATTTAATCTATCGTTTTGATTAAGATTCAGTTTCTTTCATCTACCCAGATATTCCACTTTCTTGCTATCCTACTCTCCTTGTTGCGTGCATTACCACACTTGTCCACTTCGCAGCAATCGCGTGCTTGACGCTTTAAATGCCAGCGAGCAGAGGACAACGGCATTCATGCCACTTGAAACTCGCTGACCTTTAAAGAAACACTAACAAGACAAGACGGTAATACAACTTGGTCAAGGATTGTAGCAGGCTAGTAAAACACAATATGAGTAAGAAAATGGATGGGAAAGTGACTTCGCAATAATATGTCAGGCAAAACCATCCAAGAAAACAAACATACTTAATCAAACATTCAGTTAAATAATACTGAGTATGAATTGTTTTCAATCGAGTGAAATAGTGTTGATCGTTACAATTAAATTTTTCAAAAGAATAACTACAAAAAACAGTGATTGTATGTGCAAGGGACAAGCTCTAAACTTCGAGAGCTTAGAACTTGTCCAGGCTGGGGCGGTGTCTCGTTGGTGGGAGATACCTGGATGGGGCAAATCCCCACAAGCCGCCGTAGGTCTGAACCGGATCTCGACAGCCAGCGGGGGAAGATCACCGCCACCTCAAGCGATAAAAACATGCACTACACTTTACAAATTACCTTTACGGGACAAATTACTTTAGCAGTGACTCGCCCGGAATTACCAATCGATCAGTCCATCAAAAATTGTAAAAGTTAAAAACGTTTTCGGCTTCTCCCTTCAACTACAAAACTGAAGATAGAGATTTTTTCCTTAATGAAATCTGTGCTTTAAAGACAGATCTTGAAAGAAGGTCAAGACAATATTTCGAAAAGGTTAGTAGTTTTGCCGTTATCTTGCTTGAAATAATTTTTTAACAATTATTGTCTCTAAAGAACTCCAAATATTTTCATTAAATATTTTCTCGTATATAGCAAAAGGAGGTAAAAAATCAATGCCACTAATATTTTCTGGAAACACTCTGCATTTTTTTAAAACGAAAAAAAAAGTATTGGAAATGACAGTATTGTTAACAGATTTTTCTTATATAAAATCAGTTCTAAAAAATAAATATATAAATGAGATCATGATTGAAAAAGAGTAGCTTTCGCCTAGTTTCTGCTGGAACTTAGTTCATTCTAAAAATATATCAAAACTGGCTCCGTTTTGTAATTTTTTTCTTCATAGATAGACCAAAGAACGCTTAAAAACAGCAGTAGAAGTTTCAAAAATATCGAAGTTTCATTGAATTCTGTATTTTCGTTAGAAATAATGCGAGAAAGTTTGTGTTGCTGTAGCACCACTATTTTAAGTTAACATACTGGCCAATATTTCCGACTATAGTTCACCACAATATTCATGATAGATGTTTGCAAATATAAATTATTTCAATTCATTCACAAACATGTTTCACTCCGTATTCACAGTGATTATTGATTGTACTATTCCAGAATTTCTAAATCTCCTTATTTCGTTAGTCTTGGATGAAGGGTATTAAGCAACATTTTTAGGGTTTTTTTGATATTCCGTATAGTGCATATGTAGCCCATTTCTGTCGAGGCTATGCAGCAGCTGATTCTTCGTGCGAAGTAATAGAAGTACAAAGATTATATATGTAGTGTGTGGGGTGGGGAGCCCGTTTTGTACACAGCCCTGCGTCTCCGAGACTCTTAACCCGCACCTGACATCCGATATATTTTAGCAGGCCTCATGAGCAACGATTTTCTTTACTTTTGCTGTGTACACAGCCACATTTGAAGTTGACACGCGCGCTCTATTCCGCACGTGCTCTGTTCTTAAGGATGCAAGGCAACAGGAAGCTAACAGCTTCAACAAGCAGCGAACCGCGGGAACGAGCCTGCGACAGCACTTGGCCCGCATATGTAACGGGCGGTTCAGCACCAGAGAAGAGAGAAGCGATTGAACCAGAGCAGCAGCAATAAGTGTGTGTGAGTGAGTGAGTGTGTAAGTGTGTGTTAGTGAGTGAGTGAGTGAGTGTTTGTGTGAGTGTGTGTCTGTGTGTGAGTGAGTGTTTGTGTGAGTGTGTGTCTGTGTGTGAGTGTGTGTCTGTGTGTGAGTGAGTGTTTGTGTGAGTGAGTGTTTGTGTGAGTGAGTGTTTGTGTGAGTGAGTGTTTGTGTGAGTGTGTGTGTGTGTGTGAGTGACTGTGTGTGAGTGTGTATGTGAATGAGCGAGTGCGTGCGTGTTTTGTGACAGTTACGGGACCAAGCCTAACTACTGTGATTGTTCGCGGATACATAGTGAATCGGCTTCGACAGGTACATCTTCTGGCAGCACTAAACTCGGCGACGACTCTAGTGTTTTCTTTTTGGCAACTGGAACGTCGGCATCTCTTGGTATATTCTGGTGAAGAGATTATTTGTGAAAAATCTCAGCCTCCATCTTTTTTCATACATTTCAACTTTCACTACCGTAGCTTCCCCCCCTTCTTTAATCGTATTGAATTGCACCTCTTCCGACTACTCGCATAGCACCGCGCGCCGCAAACAGGTGGTGACTTGGAAACTTGCAGAGGTCAGTTTTCTGGCCGGTGCCATTGAAACGCCAGACAGGAAGCCTGGAAAGCAACTTCGACTTTTGATTCACGCGTGGGAGATACCACGCCATGCAAGACAACGGAGCCATTCTGCCAAGGATGAAACTCTCTCTTCAAGACGTGTGAGATTGTACGCTTCGAGGCGAGAATTTCGTGATACGAGTATTTTACTAGGAAACGTGAAAGATAACCACCAGAGAACCAACGGAGATAGCCTTTAAAAGAATGGGAAGATGTACAAGTTAAAGAAAACATAGTGGGACATGTATATGAATTCCATATTTATGGGTATCGTATGTTCAATGTGGAATTGAACAGATAATGTAAGAGTAATTAAAGATTACGCTTTACAATGGGTTAAATGAGAAAAATGAGAAAAATGTGAAGGCAATCCATCAGTGTTTACCAACACACTAACTCCTAAAGGAAACAAGCTTTCAAAATATAGATTCACTTATATACATTCAAAATTAAGTTTTATCTTATTTTCTTACTCTATTTAAGAATTGGAGGAGAAGAAGAAGAAGATAAAAGTCATCAGAAACCTCGGACGTAAACATATTTAAATGAGGAACAACATCCTGCAACTATCAGCTTGCATATCCTGTCATATCAGGCGACACATACCAAAGGCGTATGTCATCATAAAAATAAACACCTTCTTTAAACATAGAGGATAAGTGATGATGAACCACACAAGAAACAAATATTATCTTAAGGTTCGATCTACCAATAAGATGGACTCTCAGGTACATTTCAAACTTCCTTCAACCCAAGTCATTGGATTAACATAAGGCGCTCGAATGGGATCGAGGCGTGCGTCAGGTGGTGAATGGTGGGTGATGAAGAGGGAAGGTGCAATGGGCAATAGGACAGGGGCAACTGCGGGGCGGGGCTGCGGACGGAAAAGGACAGAGAACAGGGAAGGGCTGGCAGTGGAATAGTGGCGCTTGCGGCGGCAGTCGGCGAGCAGGGTAGTCACCGCGGGAGCGGGTCAGGCGGCAGGCGGGTACAGTTGGTGGGCAGTCAGGACGGTCGGATCGAGTTGAGCGGACGGG
>BOPP01000116.1:3362834-3396822 GCA_017312745.1 Gryllus bimaculatus
GCCGGGACAGGACGGGGGCGGGGCGGCTTCTCGGAACAATCGTCCGCCGGCCGCCCGCGGGCTGTTTGTTGAGGGCTCCGCCGCGCCGCGCCGCAGTCTCCTGCCTCGGCCAACAATACGCGCATGCAGGGCGGAGGCGCAGGCGGAAACTGACTGTCGCGCGGCGCGCGGCTGGCAGAGGAAGCGATCGATATGTATTCTCTTTCGAAATGCGGCACAAATGTGAAGAAATGGAATGGGGGGGGCACGAGAATGAGGCGGAGGGAGTGGAGAAGAAAGCAGGACGTATCTCGGTCCTGAATTAATATTCCTTCATTCGCCGGTGTAATGAAGTCCGTGTAGGCTGTACAAAGGTATTTTCTGAGGGTTGGCATTCTGGATGTTCTTGCATTTTATTTCGTTCGTTCTTTATTCTTTCTTTTGTTGCTTTTTTCTCTCTTTCTTTCCTTCTCTTCTTTTTTTCTTTTCATGTTCAGAGAAGTATCTTTCTGAGCTTTCGAAAATTGTAACGATCACAACATTAAAATTTTAAATTATTTTTATTTTTTGCAAGAAATTTCGAAGAAATGCAGTCACGTATGTAACATTATTTTCAATTTCTATTTTTTCATTTCAGTTTTGGTTTTCCTGAATTTATAAAATATATCCTGAGTGAGTACACTATAGAACGCATTAGCACTATACAAAATCGTTCTTCACTACCACCTGGAAATCTGAATATTTGAAATGTTCTGAGTGTCATATTAAAGGAAGTTACATATTTCAAAAAATCTACAAAACAGAAAGCAGTTAAATGTTAACTACTGTATCAAGATAAAAATCAGAGTGTGTTAAAATTAATATTATTCTTCCAGAATTTCATTGTAGTAGTTTCAATATTTTACTAAACTTAAGCTGTTATTTGAAAGCGAAGTAAGCAATGCAATAAAGTAATTATTCAAAATACGTTGATTAAAAACTATTATATTAATTTTATTGGCATATTATTGGTTGTTTTGAAGTGAAAGATTCAGAATTTAAGACATTTACCAAAAACTTTGATAGAGTCCTCTATTTTATTCCATATCCATTTGTGTTCCCTTTGCGATTTTTTGTTGAGCTTGAAATGTCTTTCTCAAATCATCTCGAGCATCACTAATTTAGATTGATGGGCAGATATTTTTTATCACCATCTCTTATTTCTCGGAACCTTGTACTGATTTGATCGACAAGAATGTGTTTGTATCATTTCAGTAACCTGATCCGTGTATTCCTAATTAATCCTGTCAACATCCCCAAAATCATTTCATCTACTTCCCTTTTTTAGAATACCTAATGTTGCATCCTCTTTTGTTAGTTTCTCTTTCAAGTCATAGGCGTTTTTCGCGTCTAGAAAAATGTTGTTAATCTCCACGTGCCATCTTCGGAACCGCGGCACGCGTACCAGCAGAAATAACGTCAACGAGAGGAACGGGCGTATTAGCGGGGGGGGGCAGCCATTCATTTGTCTGTGTGAAAGTGGAAATAAGCCAAGAATGGATCTTGAACTGACCTTCTTTACTTTCTCGTATACGTATCTGCATATACAATTTGTATTGTACATATACAATCGTATTGTATATGGTATAGAAAATGTTATGTAAAGCTGGGAATAATCTATATCGGAAGTTCAACGGAAATGTGTCTGGTGACCCCTGGAACCGAAATATTTTTCCTATACATCTGTCCGTCATTCTATCTGTTATTCCTTGAACAACATTAGACATTCATAGACGTCAGATGCGAAGAGGATGGGGCAAAACCGTAAAGCTAGATCCGACTTAAATTGAAACAAACGTATACAAGAAAGTCTGTGCTATTTTTACCACCACTATTTTCTGTTCTGGCTTGCGCCTGGGAAGCCTCTAGAATCCTCGGTCACACCGTATCCGTTCGACGGAGATGTTTAATTACAGTTGAAATTCTGTCAAATCTCAGAATTAATGGCTTTTTTTCGGAACTGAGATGTTTCAGTTAAGAATCCTCAAATTACGATAATACTCGGTAACACAGCAAATGCTTCACGCGGCCCATTTACATGCCTGTATCTGCTGGAGAAAAAATAGAAATATATGCTTATCTCGCTTGCATCAACATTTACTGGGAAAACGTGTCGTAACCACGTAACGGTCTCCGGACATGCTGACTCCTGTTTCATTTTTGTAATGATGCAAAAAGGATAGCAGAGCATTTTGATAAACATTTAACTTTCTACATCGTTCTTTGAAATATTACATTGGCCTTATTAAGTACTTTCCGGAGTAAATAATATGAGAGCAGCTTTGTACTATACTCTACCTAATCTTCTACATCCTGTCAGTATGTTTAAAATGTTAGGACGTCTTTCTGATACTGTTCTGCGCTGGGTTACTTATTTTCTTGCTAGATTTTAGAGTGAAAGCGCTTCTTTCATGATGTCAAGGAACTTCAGCTCTGGAAGTTTGCTCAACTCCCATCTCTGAACGTAACTTCTGGTACAAGAATCTCTTGTCCCACCCACGCTTACTTGCTTTAATCTCTACTACAGCCTTTGCGATCTCACTGCAACTAATGCAATAGTTCAAAGATGCTCACTGAAAGGTTCTTGAAACTTGAAGTTTGAAACTGATCCATAAAAACCCTTAAGTTCGTTTCATATTGCTGTGAAAGCATGGACTCGGAATCCAAATATAAAGCGACAAAAACAAAGACTATGGAAGTGTGTTTAAAACACTTTATTCAACGTGAAAGAAAGTGATTTACGGCCATTATGGGTCTCGAGTCAGATATGATTTGATAATTCAGATTAATATCTATGTAAGTAAAAATCGCTGCGTAATACCAGATCAGTATTATCTTAGTGTGTTTGTCCCAGATTGTCCTAATTCGTCAGGACACGAGAGATATTTCAATAGATAATTTTAAAACTAAACATTACAAAGAGGTATTGACACTTCGTTTCTCAAAGTGATTCTATCACATAAATTCTAAAATTTAGAGCTTAAGTCCTTTACTATCTTTAACTGATAAATGCGGACGTTCTTTGAGTTTGGAACACAAAATAATTTGAATCATAATTTCAAATGACGTCGTACGTTGATGCAAAATGGGTCACAACAGCACTGAAAGCAGCGTCATATCTCGTTGTAACTCCTCCCTCAATGACGCTTGAACGTCACCTTCAACAACTCCTTGACCCTACTGCTGCCATTGCCACTGGTGAGTTATGTCAGAGTTTGCCGTTCTTGCCGCGATAATGTATGCAAATGATCATGTCCTTAGCATGTTTATCAACTCTCTCGTTTTACAATTATTGCATTAACATGAAAAAATGTTCCCATGATCTAGGAATGTTTAGAAATTGCCTTGTCCGTTGCATTAACTACGACCAGAACTTTACTGTTTTAATGGACTAATGTTTTACCTATTTTGAAGTAATCCAGAAATGAATTTGTTTATTCTTTGCACACTTCAAAGTGGTAAATTTAACAAGACAATAAATGTAGCACGCACAACAAATGGAAAGAACTGTATCCTTATGATCAGCATTCTTTACACCACTGCCTACCGCATCATTCTTTTAATAAAACTGAAGACTATTCTTGACGCGATAATTTTTTCGGCGTATTAGAACTCATACCAACGTTTCTTGTCAAGATTATAAGTAGGCCAGTATTACATCTTCTATGTACGTCCTGTGTATCACGTACGTACCATATTATCAATATCAGACGAACAAGAAAGACGTTTGCCGAGCGTATGAAATCGGTTTAAAGTGTTTGTATTAGATTCCTACAATGATGAGGATGTTTGTCTGTTATCTTTGGGTGAGTTGTAGACCGGGGTTTCTCGCACTACGCCGACCCAAACGCCAAGGAAATCTATGTCTGGTACAGTTCTGAACCTGTACATTGCATTTTCCTGGAATACAGACATAACCATGGAGTGAACATCTAAGAGGGTTTGTGATAAATTCAATAACCCTCGAGCGAGTGGTAATGAGACAAATTTACCACGTGTGGGGGAGAGGAAAAAAGTTGTGGCGAAACGGCAAGTCGTTTAATTTTGTATGGAATCCTTTAAGATATCATTCAAAATCCTACCACCGTCGGGATTAAAATCTAGGATCTCCTAGTCAGAGGCACTGCAGTGGCATCAATTGCGAAGAAAACCTGTTCACTATTCTAGTTTTTAAAACTATTGTGCAACAAGCAGTCTAAGAAATACCCAAGTTAAGCTATGAAAAAATTCCATTATTACAAGAACCATTATCTTTATCGTGCTAAATTTTAGTGTAGGATATTTGAATGTTAGCTTAATAATGCATGACGTCATTTCAGAAAACTATTTTGTCAAATCTGTTAGAGACCTTCTGTCCTTAATATCGCATGTATAGAAAAAGTATTTCTAATAGAAATTCCAATTCAGAGAAAAATCTTCAGAGTTCTCAACTTAATGAATTGTAATATGAATTTGGGGCTAACTTGGGAGTACTCCAAAAGGCTTATATCTCTCATCTAATGCTTGACATTCTCATCGTATATTATAGGTGATTTCGCACTCAAAACGCCTCATAAGACTAAACGCCTAGTATTCCTATTAACTGATAATTATAAAAATACTATTAATGATGAAATATTTTTAATATTAAAAATTAAATACAGCATGGCAGATATTACATTCCACTTATTACTTGTAACTGTTGTGACTTTCAAAAAAAGGGACTGAGCCTCGAGGTTCTCTGAAAATACATTTTCCCTTGGGCATTTGTTATTTTTATTAAACTTCCCTGTTAGTTTTAAAATTAAACTCTTTGAAATTAAGCTGTTGACTTCAACTGTTTGTTGTGTCAGGGAGGGGGAAGCAAGGTCATCGTTCAAGAACAGTTGCGCGAGTAATACCTTGGATTCTCGCGACTCTACTATACTCTCTGCATCTAGGGAGTCTAGTCGCCCCCGCCGCGCAGCGCTGGCCGAGGCCCTGTCCGAGATAGTGACGTCACCGCTTGCGCCGCCCCGCCCCGCCCATGCCTCCACCCCCGTGCCACGCCGCGCGCAACCGCAGTACCTGCCTCGCTGACCCCGCTCTGCCCCCACCCCCGCGCCGGGCTCCGGACCTTGAACTTGAAAAGTCCACGCTGCCGCAAGCATTGTTTGCGAAAGACAAACTACAGCCAAGCGGACGGCAGTTGTCGGATCGAGGCGAGTTGCATGGCTTTGTCGAATTTTCGGAAGGGAAATGTTCGGAAAAGATCAATTCTACTGCTCAGTTTCATTCGTCTCTGATCTAAACCATTTTTACGTTTTATTTTAATTTTTGTTCTATTGCCGTTTACATCTCCCCTTTTCTATATTCCCCGTCCTCCTTTTCTTCTTACTTTACTAATATTGCTGTTTTCCATATTATATAGTTTCCCTGTTTTACATAGTTTCTTCTTTGTTAGATAGTCACGTGTTTCTTGCGCTACTACTATGTGGTACTTTCTGCCTTTAATGTTAAAAATATAACGAAGTCATGTTAAGAGTGCCTGGATATTTTACTGCCAATTATGGATACTGAGTGCACACATCAAAATATTTTAATTTTTTCTTTCTTTTTAAAGGTATTGTCGCAGTAAATATGTGGCAGAGATACTTAGTACAGAGATTAATCTGTTGAAAAATGTTTCTCCACATCAATAAAACTACTAATTATTATTAGTAGTAGTAACGGTTACTTATTACAAGGGGGCGGAGTATGGTGTTGTCAAACATCACAAAAAATGATCAATAATTACGATCTTAAAATTTTTCTAAACGCTCTAAAAGCAAAGAAAAATGACTTCAAAAATTTGATAAAAAATAGTTCAGATGATCAACTCAAGCTGTTGGATACGTTACTGAATAATCTAGACTTCTTCCTTTGGTTCAGGTGAAGTCAGTTTGCGAACTTTCGGTTTGGACTGTTCTTTACTAGGAAATCTCTGTCTCTAGTTATTCCGATATCAGCTGACCTGACAACGGCGCTAATAGACGCTACAGGACCTTTAGATTACTATACTTACAACGGCTGACATACTTTCTGAACGAAGAAATGGAATTGGCTACTGAGTAATTCTGTAGATAACATTTGTTACATCTCGTAAGTATTAGTTAACTAGTACCATTAAAATGATACTAAAAGGGGTGGAATCAACGGAAAATTATTTAAAAATTACAGAAAAGTTGACTTCTTATGGAAAAGGTAAAAATGACTTATTATTAGAAATCTGAACATTTTCATCCGTGAAAACATAAAATTAATGTCTACACTGAACGGCATTGTTATAAAATGAAAAGAAACAAAAGACAGTTCATGAAAATATGCCCCCTATTAATACCATGTAATATTAGTTGGACCGGCAAACGTTTTTCCAATCAGCAAGAATATTTTCCCAGGCTGGAATTTCAACTTGATCACAATGACAATGCTTTTATCAGTTACTCTTCCAACACTGATAAGGTATAACAATGCTCGAGTCTCATAAAAAAACGAGGATCCAGAGGCACAAAAAAAAGAGGCCGATCAGGGTACAGACAGAAGTACAGACGCTTAGAAGATAACACGAATGTTTTGAAGAAATTTTTTTTCGGCATGAAACATCCCAAAACAGGTTTTTTTACTAAATTACATACGCATACAAGGAATTAATCGTTATATTACGTATACAAGCATCAAAAATTCTCTTTTAGGTATCAGGGACATACAGTATAATTTCTATCAAAATAATGAACCTTTTATTCTGCGCATTACATAATTTTCTCTACACGGACTATACGAGAATGTACAATGAACAATAAATGTATTGTACGCAGCATCAAGGCCCCACTTCTAATTAGTATTATTCATTTTTGTTTCTTTTCGCTCAGAAACGCATCTTTCACAAAACGTATAGATCCCGAAGCAAGCAATCAAACAAAACAATAACGGGGTGATTTATGCTCCCTCGCTCTCGAGTATCAGATTTTCGTTTGTTTTCGCGACACGAAAAGCAACCGTTGAACGGTGTGTGTAGAATTCGATTGCATTCGCGCGCGCGCGCGCACACACACACACACACACACACACACACACACACACACACGGAGCGTACGTGCCAAAACCGAACAGTGGCCGCGCCGCAAATCAACATCGTGTGAGCTAATACTTCCCCGGCGTTTCCGCGAAGCGCTCGTGGCGGCGTGGGCGGCAAACAGTGTACGCTCTATGGCGGCGTGAGAGCGCGCGTTGTGAGGGCCAGCGCGCAGGGCGAGCAGGGCGCGGGAGATGGAAGGGGCGGCAGCGCTTGGAACTACGCAGACGAAACAAGCCTTCAGCTGCAGACAACGCGCCCTCGTAATGATTCCCGGAATACACGGGACGCCCCTGAAATGGTGGAAGAGCAGATCGACTGTGGTTTGAAATGAAACATTAAAAGTCTCTTTAAGAAGGAACGTGTATTTGGGTGTGGTTTGAAGGTCGGTGGAGCTTGCATGTTTTCTCGTACCAGGTCTCCTTGATTCCACTGTTCCATTACCGAAGGTTATGTAAAACTAGCAAGATTTTTCAGGTAATTTTTGGTACGCTTCATTTAAAAGGTATCATATATTTCCCTAATAATTGCCACATAAGTCTTATAAACTCGAAAATGTGTGGAGACGTTGGAGGACCAATATAGTGTGACCAGCGATCAAGCTCCCATTCTAGAGGTTGTTTCATGATTTTTGCAGTGTTTTGGGGTATAAAATGCTTGATTCATTGCAACAATATTAATCACCTTTGAAATTATTCTTACACACCTTATTTTTGACGTGTGCCCTACTTTAGAGTTTTAATTGGCCCGATTACTACATGACACACTAACATACAATCGAACACTCACTTCCACACGTAGTAAAAACAAATATTTTGTCTCAGGCACTTTCAAAATGTATTTTACCACCATTATTTACCTCTAAAATTCTTATTTTGCAGTAGAATAATTTTATCCAACGTTGATTCATTCACAGCCTAAGCCTAAGCCTAAGAGTTTTAAATTCCGTTTGTTTTGAGAACTACGTTTTTGAAATTTTCATTGAAAAAATATAATATTTTCTAAACATATTTCAATTAGTTAAAAATGTTGATTTTAAAAAGTATATTTTTTTGTGCACCGAGGGCATTAGAAATTGTCGAAATATTTTGTTCTATTATTTCATTTAAAGAAATGTATCATTATAATGTACGAGATATCTCGTCGTTACATCAATGTAGAAAAAAACCAACAGGGTCCAGTGAAATTCTGAAATAAAGTACAAGTGTTTTCAGAAATTTCGTTAGAAAATCTCTGTGTGTTACGCAGTTAATTCATTTCACTTTTAAATAATTTTTAATTTTTCATCACCGACAATAGTTTTGAGAATAAAACGCTGCGGAATATGTTTTCAATGGACGTAGGCTGAGAAGACTTTCATCGTACTTTAATTTAGAAATTTTATTATCATGGTCAAGTCTTCAACATCTTAGATGTTGATTTGGCGCACAAATAAAAAATCCTTATATATTTTTGTGTTTCAGGCTTTGAAAAGTTGACATAATGCCTCAGAAAATGAAAAAAAATGTAGAATGTACCACCAAAGAAAACTTTGAAAATACTAAAAAACAATATTCCACCAATTGAAAAATATATTAACTGTAAAAATTATTTATTCAAATATTATTTTCAACGTTGAAAGTATCAATCCACGACATATAGGTGTTAATACGTATTACTGACTGTAATTCAATAAATATTTACGTAAAGAATGCGAAAAACGCATAAAATGAAGGCTAAAATGTGAACTTGACGTGTGCTATTATTACACCACACGTTCCTCAATGGCATTGTCAAGTCCTTTCATTTCAATGGCAACGATGCGATCGCCAACGTGAAATTGAATGTTGATCGAATTTGGTGGCAGCTCGGCACTCGAAATTCAGAATTCCTGAGTCAATTGCGCGTTCTCTTGAAAGCCAAAATGAAGTTTTAATGCAGATGTTTCTCGTTATTTATTCGTTGGTTAGGAAAAGGACTCGTGTCTCTTGGCCAGATGTTTTCGTCGTTTTTTTTAATGGATCGTCGCGTTGGATTACGACCTCCATCACCCACGAAATGGACCGGCTACGAAATAAAGATGGACCTTTATGACGTACTGTTCTTCTCATGTAGGGCTTCTCTCGTCCTCCGAGGAGATATATTACTTCCATCTCAAAACATCGCACTTCGGAGATAACCACTAGAGCCCGTAAATGTAACACTACTCGCGTCCTGCTGATTTATCGTTCTTTAGGAAACGCCATCAAGAAGATTTTAGGGCGCCAGAATCAAGCTAGTTTTAGACACGCTGCTATAAAAGAGGACCGGTATTAAATGCTCTTTCATTTCAACAGCACATTCCATCGAACAAGGAAGAATTTTATTATTCATTCCTCCTAGGAAGCGCTGTAAGCCATGTACCTATAAAATTTGAGGTCAAAAAAGACAGTAAGGCGAATAGCGCTTTACGCAAGCATATTTTGAAAAATTCATACTTTGTTGCATACGCTTAGAAACATCAGCTACTCAACGAATATTCAAATAACTCGTTAGAATGAGTAATAAAAGCTGACATGTCATTTTTTGAACTTTCAACGATTTCTATTGTAATATCAGTTTGTAGGCAATGAGCTTTGATACATTGAGGTGCGTGAACACTAGAACGCATAGAAACGAACATTGACCTAGAACACATAGAACCGAACGAGAACGCATAGAACGCCTAGTAACGAACATTGACCTCAAACTCTTAGATACTGAAGCGCTCTTTTGTAACAAATTTGAATTATATGATGTCTTTCAAATGTTACGTTTCTTCACAGAATTTTCTAATAGGACATGATACGTGGATAAGCGACTTTCAATTAATATTTCACAATAATATTGTAGCAAATGCATTGATAATAAGTCAATGCGCAGTTACAATTATTATTAACAAAGAGAATTAACGACTCTGTTCCCGAGTCTGTTATGTTACAGAGAACAAAACAGGTATTTTAAAATGAAATTACACCATTCGTATTATCACATGTCATATATACATCATATTGATAAAACGATACTCTATTCAACCATTCTTTGCTATAAAGATATTTTCCACATCATTTTCCACACCGTTAATTGATTATTTCGTGTTTTCGGGTCGTTAGGCCAGTAAGTATATAAATAAGTAAATAAAATTCACTCATAAATTTCATTTCATCAATGCTGTGAAAGAATTCTCTTTTCTATCTACTCCTTCCTCCCTCGCTTGCATTCCTGTCCTCAATGTGAAAAACCTCCTGATCCAAATTGCGTACGTATTTCTCTTTGAATGACCTTCATCTTCACTAAGTATGTATTAATTTTTTTTTGAAAATGTCAGGCGGATAAAAGCAACAACTAAAATGCCTTAAAACTCGCGTCAATAACGGCATATTAATTTATTTATTGTATTATTATTATATAGATTATTTATTTATTTATTATGATTTATTTATTATTTTATTATTGTATTATTTATTTATTTATTATTTATTTAATTTATTATATTTATTTATTTATTTATTTAAAGTGTAGAAGAATGTTTATCACGAGAGGTCGTTCTTTTCTTCCTCCGTTGGATGGCGAGATCCGGCGACGACATACACATCGTCTTGCAGCGGTTTTCTCATCCAGATATCTCTCCCAGTGGGGCACCGACTCTGCCAGGGCAATCTCTAAGTTCCCCGAATGTGTGGTGGTAAGAAAAAGGAGAGAATAGGAAAAGGGAGAGGATACTTGATAGAAGAAGAAACTGGCGTTCAGTTTGCCGTTTATGAGGGTACTGCTCGGACATTCCTCTGGTATTGATCGAAGAAATAAAACTACCGAATAGGTCAGCCAGCCGCTAAAATGTTCCTCCAGTCTGGTTGAATTCGACCTAGCTATTCAGCTCGTGTCGCAAATCCTGCCACCGTCGGGACTGGAACACCTCTGCGAGAGGCACTGTAGTGACATCAGTTGGTTCCCAACGTTATCCGGTACCGCCCTTCGATAAATTATTTACATGCACAATGTTACTTGCATTCTCTTGGTTCTACCAGACTTTCTTTTTACTTATTTAAGGTTGCTTTTCTACTACACAGGTCCTATGGAGGCCACTGTGAGTAACATAACATTATGGTAATGGTGTACGGACACACACACAAATATCCACGCCCCGGACGGAATTCCAACCTGCAACCCTTCAGGCATGAGGCAACTATGGCTCTTCTGTCTTAACGACGTCGGATATCCGGTCCAGCACTAACAGACGTTGTCCAATGTAATATCGAGAAAAACTAACCGAAAACTACCCAAATTGGTGCATAAATTTAACCAAAAGCTCTTTCCATAAAACACGTACGTTGATTCCAAAGAAAGTGTCATCCCATTTTCCGTGCCCTAAGGGCATCATGCCCCATTGAGTCGGCCTTAGAGGCAGCGTGAGCAACGAGGAAAGGAAGCGCGCTGAAGCCACGCACTTCTGGGGGGCGCTAATTAAAAGCAGACGAGGCGCCTCTAGAAGCGTGGAGTGTTGCCGGTAGAGATAAGCCGGAGAAAAGCGCACAACTCGAGGAAACCCAGCAGGGCGAGGACGCGTCCGCAAACAACTGCCACGTCGCCGCAAAGGATACAAAATTGTGCGGTAACCGCTGTAAAATTGACCGGCGAGGACCCGCTTCTACGCGACTAAACCCCTTCCCTGACGTTTGGAGAAGGGCAAAAAGAATAACACTGTCAGATATGGAAGAGTATTTTCAGTAAAAACATTCGCGGAAGGTTCGAGGGATGTGAAAACGAAAGAAAGAGATGAGAAAATAAATATGAAGGAAACATTCTGATGAATCATGGCTCAAGTTTTCGTTACGATAATCCGAGTGCGGTACGCAATTATTCGAGGATCAACATTTTGTCTTAAAAATGCTTTTCAGTTTGAATACCTGAAAGAAAGGGATTCGAGCAGGTCCCGCAAAATGTCAAAAGAGTCTCGCGGTATCTATTAAAGTGAAGTTTAAAGAAGATCAGTCGCCAGGAATTATTTCAACATTCAGTGGGGAATTACATCTCAGAGAAGTAATCGGAATGTAAAGAGGGAGTGTAAAGACGAGCAAGGAACTAATTCTGATGATGTGCGATTACTTACATAACTTAAGGCATTAAGTGGAAAAATAATTTTGGAATGAACTCATTAACAGTAGTCATGTATATACACACACATGCCATCTACATCACTGAAAATATGATTAAGAGATCGAATAAAATTAATAAAAACACCGAAAATATTAAAGAAAAACAACTCTCATAATAAGATTGATGTCTCTGCAGAAAAAAATCGATGAAATACTCATTTTTAAAAACGCTCATTTTTGTAACACATGTTTTACCAAGCGAATAGAGAACGAAATCAATTCTAAGAGAGCTACTTTGAATAAATTCTTTATCATGCATCTAATGTTAGCGAATAATAATGCATAAAGTGAAACAATTTTCTTGCTATTTCAGGTGTAGGAATTCAGAAGCCCGATCTAAATGTACCATATACAGCCAACAAGTATCACAAAATATTGGGAATTCCCGCTACATAGAAACTTCTCCTACTCTCAGTGTTATAAATCAACTACTTCTCATATTTAAAAAATGTATGACGTGATTTAAAGATCTACAATTTTGGGATAAATTGCATTGAAAACGACACTGGCTTTATTGCTGGAGGTTCGAAAATAAATTTGAATTGTTTGCAATTTTCAAAATTTCAGAAGTTTCAATGAAAAAAGGCACTCTACCACGTCTGTAAATCTGTAAATGCACATTCTTTTGATCAAGAAGCTTAAATCAAAAAATGTCAGCCACCTTTCAAAAGGTTTTGAAAATGTCGCAAGAGCTTCATGTAAAGTACCCTCCAAAATTATACGTCACAAGTAGATCTTACTCCTGACGTTTTTACGAAGTTTCATCTCAGCAACATCTTATCTGACATAGATACACGTGACTCATCCATCCATTCAGGCATCCCGCTTTTCGGGTACAAAATTGCGTATGACTTTTTGCCATATGCACCAATCGTAAACATCATTAGAACAACACCAATAGACCTTAATCATGATGTGTGTGTGACATAACAGTTCAAAAGAGCCTTAAACACAGATTTTACGACAGAAAATATGAGATCGCATTGTTGAGGTCATTCTAATATTTTAGAAAATAAGTTAAGTGAAAACTAGTGACCCGCAGTTGCAAAAATGCTGCTAAACAAATCCACACAAAGTGGTTTGACAAGAAATTGTACACACACTATGTGGTCTTTCTAAAAACTTCAACTAAAACAATTTTCACGATGACTATATATACACACACATACGAGTTCTTAACATACCTAGAATATCAAAAAAGTTTCTCTTCTACAACGTAACTCATGAATAGCAAATACTAAATGGCGGACGGCCACTCCCTGGAGCCTTGCCGCCGCGTGATGCCTGCTGTGACATAAAAAATGCTGCACTGCCTATGGGTTGAGTCAGTACGCGCAGTACTATTTTCTTGTTTGGAGATTTTTCCCCACATCGTGGTTATCTAACGAAACCATAGACACTTCTCACATGGCCGCAGGCAGCATAATTTTTCTTTCAATTTCTGCGCGGATTTGGAAATTTCTAATGTAGGTATAATAGAGAATGAATAAAGAGAAACTATTCTCGTCGTATTTCTGCAGTAGGAATTCAAAAAACGAGTACTACCTGCAAGTACCACAAAAATGTAATAGGGAATAGAGATGCCTCTGAAGCAGTCAGGTCAGCACAGAACTTTTACGGCGGCACCAGCAGCAGCAGCAGCACTACGCCAACGAGAGGAAATGAACGCCCGCGATAAACGGCCCGATTTAACACGCTGAGCGCACAAAAAGGCGCTTTTTTTATTATTTTTTTTTTCCAAACTGGATTCGCTCTGTTTTTAATTCAATTCTTTCTTTGAAAGAACTGTATCGCTACACTGCCGGTCGGTCCGGGAGCGCGGAATAAATACAGCATACATTACGTCCAGTTGTTTGCGTGCGGACCGATGCGCGCGTGTGCGGACGTGCGTGTGAGTGCATATGCGGGCGGGTCGGGCGTGCGTGCATGCGGGGACGCACGAGTGCGTTAACAGGCTGCAATAGCTTCTCACGGATAAAGCCAAATGGGCGTGTAATTGCGTAGTTGTTGGGGTCCCGCGCCGCTCGGAAAGAGATGGTTTTGATGAGGAAGATGGAAACGATGTGATATCGTGGAAAAGTAGCCCAGTTGCTTCTGTGGAGTGCGACTTTCTTTAAGTGTGCGTGATATGTGATGTTGTATTTTGTGAATAGATAGCATGACTTCGCGCAATCTCTAAAATGACTGCGGGAAGCTTATTTATTAATGAGAGTGAGTGACGACGATTGACATGACGATTTTCGTGCATATGTCTGTAATACCATGACATCGAACTCTTATGATGTACAAATGTTGTTTTGATTGCTTTAGTAATTCCAGGCACGTCAAATAACAGGATCGTATGTCCTGTAAGTGTAGTACATGTTTTGTTCGGGTAGTTGCCGTGGTCCCCGCTGGCGAGATCCGGCGCCGACCTATCGTCGGCTAGCGGGGTTTTCCCCCACCACGTATCTACCACCAGCAGGGCACCGCTTCATCCTGGACAAGCTCTAAGCTCCCGACCGCTCTCCTGGCATGTGTGGTAGTGTAGTGTATGTGAGTGTAAGTGTGTGTGTAATGGGCTGAGGATAGGACAAGGAAGAGGAAGGTGACATCGCGTCCGGTCCGTGGCTCGTTTGTTAGGGTACTGTTCCGGCATTCACCTGGTATTGATCAGAGAAACCACGGTCTTGTATTGAATCTAGAATGATAAAGGTTTTGTGTGAGTTTTATATGTGAATGCATATACAGTTAGTAGTTGTATATGACACCTTTATTCATTAATGCATTACTTGCTAATGCATGCAGATGAAATTTTCCCTTCGCGTACGTTCTATTCACAAAAATAACTCTTGAGTAGTAGATTATAGAGCTAATAAGTAGCCTGTGTAGCAAGTACTCATTAGTTGATATCATCATTTCCTAAACACATTCACCAAAAACCCTTCCTCGATGTAAACTTTTTTACAGTGTATCATTCATTACTATTGAGCAGCATATGTGATACATTTAATCAGTGGTTCTTTCAATAATATTTCAACATTTGCAATACTCGATCCATAAGTCTACTTTCATCTGAGTATGCCACCATCAAATTTCGGCTTCTAAATGCTATATCTCGATACCTTTAAGCCTCACGATATTTGTAATGAGTTTATTTGCAGCAATTCTAGTTTACAAATATAGAATACGATCTTCAGAATCATTCTATTGCGTCATGTTATTCTCTGTACATGTTCACCAATGACTTGTCGGAAAGGACTGTTTTAATAACTTACTGCCTTCCTTCAGGATATTTGGTCATATTCCCATAGGAGGTTTCATTTTCCTTCAATGTGGAATTTATAAAGAATGAATTAATTTTTATAAAATTCTTATGGATTACGAACATCTGTCTGTCAATTGAATAACAAATTTCTACTTCGGGTAGCTTACCTCATTATTTACTATCTGCATTCTCAACGTCCAAGCATTAATTTTATTTTCTACTTACATTTGATATACTCATATGTATTCTCAACACAAATATTTATTAACGTATTTGGACAAAATTTATTTATATTCTGGTTTATAAAAAAATTGCATTCACTTAGTTTATTTTGAATAATTTCTTCAATAATGAACAAGGTGTTGTTCCAAGAACTTCCTCTTTACTTTAATTAATATTTTTTAAGTATTATAAGCCAACCAATCGTTTTTATTCATTACGAGTTTTCAAGTTCATATAATTGATATCTTAACCAATCTGCTATTCCAATTATGTCTGGAATGAATTTTTTTTCATTCGCGTGACATGAGTGTACGCGTAAGAAATACGTCTTTTACATCCAGAAATAATAACTAAAATTGTTTAATCGTGCATTATTGCAACTAATTGCAAGCAATATTTCTCCGAAGGAATAATTTTTTTCACTGCTTTACGTGAAATTGCCGGAAATGTGAACAAGACAATTTATAAAACAAAATTTCTGAGAGGAAGAACCATATGTATGTTGATTAAACTTTTACAAAATAAGTCTAGAGGCCACGTAAAATATCTAAAATGCATTGTATTATAATCAACACTATTTGTCAAGTTCAGTTTCAACTCTATCTGAGTAAACTGCATAAATATTTCTTGATTAATCATCAAGGTATTTTGAAAATTATGGTTACGGACGATATTAATCTTGAAAGAATTTTAAATACACTGCGACTGAAAATTAAGTACACTTCTGACGTTATTGTTAATTCCTACAGAACTGAAAACAAAATGAAATTCCTCATTTTAAAATTGTGTCACGTTTTTGTAACGGTAATTTCGGTTGCAGATGCATTTGGAAGCAGGAGCAGCGTCGCATTTTATCACAATGAGTTTACGACTAACCGTTGCTAAGCAACTTTTATTAATCGAATTTCAAGCCTCTTTCAAATGTTTTCTTCGTCTCTCCGCAAAAAAGGAAAAATTAGCCCACCGAGTTCTCTTCGGCACAAACTCGTAAAGAACAACGTCAAGTTCTCTTTAGGTGTGCTTTGAAATTTGTTTTCTAATATTCTTTCTGGAAAATCATTTTGTATTCTAAAGTCTGGAGAAGCTCCTTTTCCTCTCAAGAGCCCGTGCCCCCAATTTTCCTCTGCCCGAGTCACTTCTTGCTCTTCGTCTTCTTCCCACCCCACTGCCCACCCCTTCCCGCGCCTTTGCTCTCGGCCTCTCGGGAGGGGGAAGTGAAAGAAGACATCGAAATGGAGCGCAACACCTCGAGACAGTCTAAGCTTCGTCCGAGATGAACAAGATCTTCTCACAGAAGACATGCAACTTCAGCAGTTACACGAATGTGAGAAAGCGTCGGGCTCAAGCAACGCAATAGTTTGGCAAGACGTACTTCTATGGTTGCTGCTGAAAAGAATAGTTCATTTCCTGAAAGAGTATAAAGTTTTCATTTTCCTTTCATTCGAAGATGCAAATGAAAGATCAAATATGATCCTCTTGAAATGCATTTGAAGGCTGACTTGATGATAACGTTAAATATTGTTCGATAGTAAGTAGATATCTCATTAATTCCATTAAAAATAATTATCACTATATTAATTGCACGCGTGCAATTAAAACTGCATAAGTACCAATCAGAATTTAGAAAAAGGATCAAAATCGTTTACGTCACTATTACACAGACATGGCCAAAGAATTTTCAGTCCGTCATGAAGCGTGAACAAAAATGAACATCACGGATCATATGTCAAGTGTTTTGTGAGTTACGGTCAAGGAAAGAAAACTAATATTTTACATTGCTTTTTAAGGGTTACACGATGCCCTACACAAGCCCTGATGAAGGCCGAATAAATGGCCGAAACGTCAACAATATAAAGTGTCGGTTTTCTTTCATGACCTACAGTCAAGAACTACTCGACATAAATAATTTCAATGGGTCAAGAATCATTGATTATATAACACAGATCATGTACCTACATCAAATACACATAAACAATGAATAAAAAACAAAATTGATAAAGTGAAGGTTGGTTTCACACTATCCGTCTAATGTAACTAAATATAATATTTAACAGTAATTAATTAAATATTGTATCTGTACATGTAAAACATTTGATCTTAACAGATTACAAATGTCAAACACATATACGTCAGATGTTTACTCTTTCAAAAAAAGTTGCCCATCAAAACTGAGTCACAAGTGACACGTTTATTTTTGTCTTTGATGTTTGTTTTTTAATTTCCAATATTTATACATGTTGTTTTCTCTACCAGACTTGTCTTTTCTTTGCTTGGGAAATAATGATTTCGTGTCTTTGTCAGCTTCTTCTAATATTTTATTCGGAATATGTTCAATATCTGCATTTGCAAAGTCACTATAATAATCATAAATGCATGATGTAAGGGCAATTTTTTTTCAGAAGCAATAAGACGTCATCGAATGTATGTTTCAAATGGTAAAGATGTCCTTGAATTTCTCAAAATTTAAATTATTCTTAAATAGGAACGAAAAAATATTGAACGTAACAGTGTATAAAGGGGAACAATTCACTCGCAAATAATATAAGTCGCCTTTACCATCACTCGTTGTCTTAAATATACCATTCGTCCAATTATACCCTTCTTTTTCCATTCTTTCCTTCATTTCTGGAATGTAAAGTACTAACCCAATTGTCTTTTTTATTAAAATGTTTAATAAGTTGTAGTTGATCACTGACCAAGAAACAGTTCAAAATTAGTCTTATAGAAAATTTTGATTTCAATGTCTTCCTCGTGTTCTTTGTTTTCTTACACCAGAGGTGTCAAATTCATCTCGGACAAGGACCGTATTTCTGAAAATTACAATGTACGCACAATGTAGTGGTTGCTGTTTTTAATACTATTCATCACGTTTCTCAGTGGCTTTGAAGATTTAACTAACTAAAATAAGTTAATACCATCATTAAAATACAGAATCCATTTTTTTCTTTACTAATGAAGGAAACTACAATAAAGAATCACTAATAAATACAATTATTGTAAATGTTTAATTTTCTTATGATGGCGTTCAAAATATGCATTTATATAGTTGTATGAGTCGGTATTTATATACTTTATAAACTATGATCTTCTTTACCTGTTTTTTTATCTACTTCATTTCTCAACTATATACACCAAGAAACCATAGCAATACGTCCAGAACTCCATCAAGCAGCAAAGTACTCATATAATTGAGCTCTGTGAACGGCAATATTTTCAGCTTTACAAACTCTCCTAATCACGTTGTTCTTGTCATGAATGAGTAAATCTCGTTAATGAGCTATGATGCGGAAAACAAACGAAACTCCTAGATTTTCCCTGTCCTTATCTGATTCTTCTCGTCACGATGTCTTACAAACTTTCACTCACAACTTAGATCTTTCTCAACATTATAAATACTTCTTGAGATTTTTTCTCGTGAAAGGAAGTTGAGAAGTTCAAAGATCAATCATGATCTCTCCCTTGTAAAAAGAACCTTTTTCTAAGGTTTTTGAATGTTCCTTTTTTTTCAAAAACTTATATAATACACATCACTACAATGCTAACACAATAGTGCTGTTCAGTGTAAGAAGAAATAAACTATTATGAGATTCTAATATTCTAAATACATTATTGAAAAATGATTGCAGATAAATCATTCATGAAGCCATTACTAATTAATATTTTCTCTTAATGATTCATAAATAATTCGTGTTTCATCATGTATTTAATTTCTAATGTCAGTCTATTTTCAAAAATATTGTTTACATTAAAGGAAATAAAATATTTCGATGAGGGGAAATAAAACGGCCTAACTCATTTTTATGGTTGCATGAGGGTAATAATAATTTTTTTGCAGTCGGCTAAACTCTGGAACTGAACAGTTTGCCAATGACGTCACGTTTGCACATTATTTTCGGTATAAACATTACATCATTTACTTTGCTTATGCTTTGAATATTTGTGGAGAAATACACAGGGACGGCAAAGGAAATTCTCTTGATTTTATACGCGACTTTCGGGCCCTCGGTCTGTGGTTTGTGTTCTTCCCGTCCTTCAAAATCTCTTCTTTCCTACCACTGGTTGAGCAAACCCCACCCCCACCCACCATCATTCAAAGTATTGAAGTGAGGGAAACAGTTTTATAAGTGGGTACACCAATCTAAAGGTACAGTCCCTTCAAGGTCACGATCTGGAAGGCGAGGAGGGACTCTGTGATTCATTTGGGTGCTTCAGTTCCAAAAACATGAGCCGTAACGAAGCTCCCGATTGGATGACAGAGTCTCTCTTTCGCTCCAACTCGTGACTTTGAAGGGACACTATATTTAAATCGTAGTACAGATCTGTTTTCCTCACTTCAATATATTGAATGATGGTGGATGAGGGTGAGAGTTGCTCAACCAATGGTAGGAAAGAAAGAAGATTATGAAGGATGGCTCGAATCGAGCAGGTCTAGCTGCTCGATAGTTAAGAAATGTTCTACGGCTGATTTCATTAAGGGTCATTACGGAAAGCTACTGTTCACAAACGTATATTGAACCAACTCACGGAGAAGCAGTTAGTAATTATGCAACATTTACAAGTCACCATGAGGGTGCAAACTACTCGTAGCGTAACCATCCCGGCGTCTTCGTGTGAACTTCCATTCTTCCACTTCCACTGTCTCTGCCTTTTCGTTATTCTCCTTTCTGTCTCCAGGAACGCGAGGTCGTTTCCCGTCGAAAGGCACGGATTGGCCGGGCCTGACCTAGTGCATGAAGCGCTTTCAGGGAATGTGAAATAGTATCAAAATATTGTCCTTTTCCGTAATACAGAGCCGATTCTCGCCTTCCTCATCGCGGGCTATCCTACCTACTTGAACTAGTGTTTTCAAAACTCAAAATCATGATAAATAAACGCATTAATCGTCTCCTATATTATTTCAGTAGTATATATGCCTTTTGCAGTTCTCACACGCAACAAATTTTTATAAACGAGCTTTATAAAGGAAGAGAATTTCACGGATCGTGACGAATTGCACTTTGACTTTAAAAATATGAAAGATTTGTTTAAACAAACTCATCTAAATATTCATGACAAATGCAACTCGCAGCATTCAGTCAGTTATATCGTTAAACAAAGCATTTTAGGACCTTACAAACTAAAATTTTGAAGCCAAACGCCTCAAAAAAAAACGTTTCTCATATTATAATCTATAGGATGAGATATACTACGACATTCTATTGAACTTTTGCTGGTTCGGTATTTATCGATAAAATCAATGCGACCTAGATTTCAACCCTTGGTAATGATGGTCATCTTTGTACCGTCACGCGTAGAAGGATTACATATCTCTATCTTATACTATTTATGCTTTCTGTGCATACTGTGGTTTGCGCAAACTGACGATGTTTATTTGCATAATTATTAATTCAAGGTTCGCTCTCGCAGCAACAACTAGTAGTGCTATTAATAATTGCTTGATACCAATGAAATTGTTTCTTATGCGTGTAGTGAAAACATTCATTTAACGTTTTGTCGATATTCACAAGTGCTGTGTACCTAATTGTGGACGGATGTGGGCGTACAGTGAAGAGTTAATACGTGCCTTGTTAGGTTTGGTTTGTGTTTTACGTGTACCAGTATTTTCATTACCAGCAGAGATTCGGTGAAACTTTCAAGTCAGCATATTCAGTCACGTAGCTTTCTCAAGCGTAAAATAGTTTTTTTTAATATTTTTCAGACTATCACGGAAAGCGAAAAGAAATCTCTCATTAATAGTGAACTAATCTCTATTGAAAATTTCTTTTCAACATCAATTGCATTGTTTTTTACTTTTATATGATATTCTGTTAGTATACGGGAAATTATCTTTATACATTTTAAAACAAATAAATCATTTTAAGGACCAGTTTTTGGAACATGAATGGTAAGGCGGGGCACTAGATGCCCCCAAACAAAAAAATATACGATTTAAAATATATTTAGCAAATGTTTTTAATAACAGTTTCATAATCTTCAGGATATTGTTCAACAAAAATCTAATCTACTGAAAATGTTACATGAACTTTTTAGAAATTGAAGATATCTAAATGTAATGCACCCACTTTAGACAATTTTCATGATCATTCTGAAAGTTTTATTAATATTTACAATGGCTGCATACATTTTATAAACATATTTGCGTTAGTTTTGCAATGTAAATATTATTTCCTTTAGCACCCAATATTTTGATTTGTTTTTATAATCGGTGACGTTTTCTATTTCTTAATAATTTTAATGCGTTTCTCTTCATGCTCATAACTATTTTTTTAATATTCGGCTCACGGTAATTACTCTGCAGAGAAGACCAAACCTTACACTCACACTATTATAAGCATTACTCGCTCCAGTTTGATATAATTCAAGAATGCAACTTTCTAATGCACTTCAGATATTGGTCAAATCAACATTTATTCTCATGGCGGTGGAGATTCCGTCAAGCTCCGATGTTCAAGACGTCTGTTCTACAACCCATCACACCACCCTTCTCTCCTCCGCTTTCTCTACACCGTGAATCCGCAATTTTGAATTTTGAGTTTTTCCGCCTGCGAGCCCCACAGGCCTACTGACCCACCGCCACCTCGCGGCGTAACAGTGCCCTTCGCCCTGGAGCGGTGGAAGTTGCTCTGGGCACCGCCACGCGCCGCCACAGGACGCGCCGAAGCTTTGTCCATGGTGGAGACAATTACTAACGAACGAATATAGTCTATCTCAAACAATTAGCCCCCTTCTCCTTGACTAAAGGACAGTTCATGTTCAAAAACTGATTAGAAAAATACTAAGCATTTACTCGTACTGTATACATTTAATTTAGAAAACAATATTTTACAAATTAAAAAAAGAATAAGAAAATAAAGTTTGTAAGGAATACGAATTGTTGTTTGCTTGTTGTTTCTACATTAGACATGAATTTAGGTTTAATTAATTTAGACATTTTAATGTTTGCTGTAACTATTTGTACAATAAAGTTGTAAGTTTATACTTCAACGTCATGTACTGCATAAATCCGCACTAAAAGTAATTAATGTTCTTTTCTAAGGATTGTTTCAACCAAAGTTGATAATTATTTTCAGTGCAAATGACGTTAAAAATGAAAAATCCCACCTTAACATAATATGCTAAGGGAACAACGACGGTTTTGTACAATTTATAAGCCACAATTGACGCAAAACCCCGGAAGTTTGCTCCTGATGGATATGGAATGACCCAGGGATGCAGAAAATGAACGTAGACAAAAATGTTGGAATTTCGCACATATTGGTGTAAGAAAAACAGCAGACACACGTGCAACTGCAACACGCGTTGTCATCAAACGTATTACCACGTTTTCTTAAGCCCTCTCTTCGCTAGATGCGAGAGGAGTGGGGAGTTTGGTTATTTTGACAAAAGGAATTTTACGTCAAATTTGCAGTTCATTTTTTATGCAATATACTTTTTAATATGCGGGAGCAAACCTACCTCGTCACCATATTTTGACTACTCGTTGCTATCATTTATTCTTAATACGAGTAATGTTGGAAAAGGAGTGGGGATAGATATTTCGGGGCTGAAGAAAATGTGCGGATATAGTATCTCTGAAGTGATGCAACCTTGACCCCTAAATCCCATTTTCGAGATCCTAACGGGAAACTAATTATGTTCCTGTGGCAAAAATTTACAAAATGCATTAGGGGGATATTCTATAATATTTTTGGAGGGTACACTCACTCTCTAGCGTGGGTAATCAGAAACGTTTGATGTTTGGTTCCATTGAAGCTATTTTCATTCTAATATATTATTCAATTCAATTATTCATTTCATTCTTAAAATATTTGAAATGCGCATAAAGTTTGACGGGTGCAACTTGTATAATAAGTCCATTTTTTACATCAATTTAAAGTACATTTTTAACAATTTCAAGTTGAGTAAAGTACATTTTTTACATTAAATGTTCGTTCATGTACTAAAATGCTACAATTTCAAGTTGAAAATTATCAGTGTCATAAGAGAAGTATTAGACGTAGAACGGTTATGTACTATGTAGGAGCATCGCATGTATCTGTACGTTATGAACCTTTGTTTCAGAAAAGAATTGCAACATTTCCATTTAGTAATACAATAAAAATAGAACGTGATGGAAATATGTTGCCTGGTATTGATTTTTTGACGGTTCTTCCTATTGACACATTTTTTGCCTCATGAAGTAAGAGAAAATGTATATTATTTGAAGTTGAACACCGTGAAGTGTTCCTCTCTGACTGTGGCAGGAAAATTTGTAACACAAACAGCAAGTCTTAGTAAGCGATGACAGGTACAATAACTGCGCAAGAGGAAGAAAGCTGAAGTAAAGCGTGAAAGACCGTCTACTCAACGTAACAAATGTTGCGTAAACTTTGTGTAAATAGTATACACATTTTACACAATATCCAAATGCACAGTCATAAGCAAAGCATACATGGTTTTGGTATGATTGTTCAAGAATATAATATTTTTTATGTATCTAAACAAAAACGTGAAGATTTCTGAACGAGGTGTTTACTAACTAAGGCGGAGAGAAGTCAAAAACATTCCAAATTCGACAGGAATGATTAATTTTTTTAACTTCCCTCTCAAGGTTTCCATTTCCGTAATGTAATAAAGCGAGTACAAAAACCTTAACAAAAAAAATTTCGCATAAAATAATTTCAAAATTATGCGCTGAGCGAGACTCGATGTTGTTTTATGTTAATAGTGAAAGCGGGATCCTCGTCACCAACTTGAACACTCGTAGCAAAACGTTAACTGCGTACTAAAAGTATTAGGTTATAGTTTAATTAGCCATTTCGCTATGGAACTATTACTTTGATCAACACATTAGCTTTATGCGTAATGGGCTAGACAAAGAGATTAATTTTAAAAGATAATTATTATTTCAGCCACATCGCACTAGCTATTATAAATTATGACTCGATAAAGTGATAAATTAATCACATTGATTAGCTGTTATGGTTTTATAAATAATGACTGGCAATTATATATAATCGTTGATTAATAAATATGACTGTGACACATGTATATTTTAAGAGTTTTTATATAACAGATATTATACAGGTACCCACTCTTTATAATTCAAACATTAGAAACGAATTCATTCAAAGCCTTTTGGAATAAAACGAAACCAGAACACCAGCTGTAGCAGTTGAATACACATTATCATTAATATTTCCAACTCATCGAAAGTTTACTGCGAAAGAAATGTGAGAGAAGGAATTTGAGATTCAGATTTCGATTTAAATAAATCTAAATCTAAAACAAGAAATGTGAAAGGAGGAAGTAAGTGAACGGTTGTACTATTTCACAGATCTGATAATGTTTTATAACACCAAAGTCTATGGTAGCGGAGAAGCAAAAGAAGGCCCGAGCGACCTTTGAGATAAGACTTCGTTGCAGGCAGCGTCGTCGGCGTCTAAACACTTGCACAAACACGTGGCGCACGCGATGTCTCTCGCGGTGATGACTCGGGCGGTTACGTCACACACGGCCTGCACGCAACGTCTCCAGCGGACTAATGCGGAGAACCGAGTTGATCTCGCGAACAGCTCTGGCAGCAAATGGAGACCAAGAAACGCGCACACTATTTGTCTCAAAGTGGTGGCAACGTGACTTCCTCAAATCTCTGCGGCAGCTCGCGCAGTACGTAACCGGAAGAACACCTCCTCTCCACCTCCGAGCACAGAACCGGGAGAGGTGGTTCAGGGCATCAACTGATGTCGCTGCAGTGCCTCTAACCGGGAGGTCCTAGTTTGAGACCCGACGATGGCAGCAATTTCAACGCTAGGTCGAAATCAGTTGCTGTCTGAAGAAGAATTCTATCGATAGACTGTTCTGATCGATAGTTTCCGTGGTCTCTCCGTTCAATATCAGGTTAACGTCGGAGCAGTACTCTTTTAAACGACCCATGTACTACGTGGAATCTTTCCTTCCTCTTCCTTGTCCTATCTTCACCTCTTACGTACACACACACACACTTACATGCACTACACTACCACACATGTCGGGAGACTGATCAGACGTAAATTTCGGTTGACTCCTACGAACAATACATGCTAACGGAGCATTATTTTTCTTCATTTGTCTTTATACTCATGTTGGACGTGGAATATATTATGGATCTTATAATTTAATATTCACTTGAATAACAGGAACTCTAATTTTATTCCTAGTTATAGCTGCAGCTTTTATAGGATATGTATTACCATGAGGACAAATATCATTTTGAGGAGCCACTGTAATTACTACCCTTTTATCAGCAATTCCCTATTTAGAAACTTATTTAGTTCAATGAGTATGAGGAGGATTCGCAGTTGATAATGCTACACTAACTCGATATTTTACATTTCATTTCATAATTCCATTTATTGTTGCAGCATTCGTAATAATTCACTTACTTTTCCTCCACCAAACACGATCTAATAATCCAATAGGAATTAATAGAAATCTAGTTAAAATTCCATTCCATCCATATTTCACCTTTAAGGATATCATAGGATTTCTAATCATATTAATATCATTAACTATTTTATCACTTACAAATCCATATTTATTAGGAGATACAGATAATTTCACTCCCGCTAATCCTTTGGAGCTTAGAGCTTGTCCCGGCTGGGAGGGTGCCCCGCTGGTAGGAGATACCTGGTTGGGGAAAGCCCCGCTAGCTGACGGGTAGGTGGACGCTGCACCTCACCATCCAGCGGGGGAAGATTATCGCCACCTCCCGAGGAAAAACGTGCATTACACTTACCGCAATAAAGACATTGGCCGTTGACGCGGCCGCAGTCACTAATCAGTCAATCCAAACACAAAGTATTCCATAGTTTTCAGCACTCATCACTAAATATTTTTTCACAGTCATTTACGAATGCTCCAAAATTTAACATATATCAAATTCCTACTTTTTTAAATTAAAAACACTTTTTTGAAAAAAATTGTTGCTTGTGTAAATTGTTTGTTTATTTATCATTAAGGAATTCAAGTATTTTATTATTTAAAGAATTGTATTGTTCAAAATAAAATTACCTTACATACACGTTCATGTAATGTGTATCTCGTACAATGTGACAGAAAGAGAGAAGTATTCAAACTGTGGAAGTACGAAACGTATTTAAATAACTACCATGTAAATTTTGTTTCATTTTCTTTTCGGTATAACACAATGTTGCTAAAATTGTCCTATAATTACAACAGTGTTTCAAACGTTGATATAGCTTGTCAAATAGTGTAAAATAAATAAATCCATAATAAGAGCTCATCCTGCTGCACGAAGAGCATTATTAAAGTTTTGTAAGTCAATTACATTTTTTGTTGTTAGAGAATCGTTTCCAGACAAAAACGATAATGAGTCTTCACCTTCAAAAATGATGAAAATTTTAACTTTGCGTTTACCACGGAAGAAAGAAGTTTATTAAATATGACCATGGAACTCCTTTCGAAATGTTCGGAGGTGACACGGTTATTCTCTTCCCCACTCATGTACACGCTTATGCTGGCACGCTTATTCTTGCAACGGCGCTATCTCCTGTCGGAGAAGAAGCTACTCCACTCCCGTGCCGCTTGTCTCCTTGCGTCGACACAGCAGTAAAGCCTTTCTCTCTGCGTCTCCCCTACCACCACCACCAACACCACCACCGCCAGCACACCACTCAGCTTTCCTCTTCGACGTCGCATCGAAGTTTGGCTCTGCAGCTTCTTAGAGATCCTGCTATTTGCCCTTTGAATGGCATGCATGACATTTTAGACCACCTTTAACTTGGCCCAAGAGGAGATCGCAATATTCGCACATAGCAGCCTTACCTGTACATGAACCTCTTAACAAACATAACAGTTAACATAATCAACTATTTCAAATATTTATGTTAATAATATTAATAATAATAATAATAATAATAATAGTAATAATCAAACATTCAGTGTGATAAGATAAAGTGAAAGAACAATAAGGAAAATTGTTCGTATTATTATCATCACTATTATTCCTAGTTATGATTTGCGATGAAATAAGTTATTTTGGGATATGTTACTAAAAACTTGTTAGGTCTGGTTCAATACTGGTGTTAAAAATACATGGTATTATTTTAAACAAACACATTAATTTTAATTTGTATAATTTTATTTTAATTTGTAAAATGCTGTCACTTCTGCATGGTGACAGTATCACATTAAAATTTCATCCAATTTTATCAGCAGTCACTTCATTAAATTTTGTAATCAATCGTAAGGATTAATATAAAACCTAATGTCTATTAAACTGTGTATTCGAGCGTAGTTTATTCTCCGACGAGAGAAGGCAGCGTTGTTATGAATGTTTAATTCATTTATTTTTATATAGAATTTCTAGACTATTACTATAAGAGTTATTGTGTGTGCATTGCATACTGCAACAATTTTTTTCGTTTATTTTAAAATTTTCTTAGTGGAAATTTTCTTTAATATTTCTCTTAGTGAAAGATACGTTACCATTTTTTCGTAGAAACGATTCCTTAGGAAAACAATATAATTGTTGTAAAAATGTGCCTTTTTAAATATATATAACTGAATGTCAAATCGTAATACAGGAGAAAGGGGTTAAACTCAGTTCTATCTACATTTTATCTACAAGAAATATATTATAATTAGTAATAGTAGTTCTGCGAGTATTTTGCACCATTGGGCCTCTCTCGCATCCCAGTTTCCATTTAGACAGTCACTACAGTCTTCTGCAGTTAATCCTGTTCTAGCCATCGCCGTCTCCACTCCTTCCATTTACTTCTGTGTGTTCCTCGTCTTCTGTGTGATGTTGGTTTCCAATTCCAGAACTTTAGAGGCCACTGTTCTTCTTCCATTCTGTTGAAGTGATCATACCGTTTGAGCCTTTTAATTTTAATAGTATCAATAATGTTGATGCTCACTTCTTATTTTCTTTGAATTTCGTAGTTTCTTACTTCGTTCAACAATGTCAATCCACGGCTTCTTCGTCAATAGTCCATTCCATTGCTGTAAATGTATTCTCATTTCCTTTCGATATTTTCCAATCTTCAGACCCATGCTTGGCAATACTCTCTACGATAGTCTTATATAATCTTCTTTTAACACTCTTCCTTTGAGTTTGGTTCCGTATTAAAGTATGTAATTGCCGTATAACTTCTGTACTTCTTGATATTGTACTATATTGTGTACCATCCTCATTTGATGCTCTTTGAGTACCTACATAGATAACGTTCTGGTAGGATTTCAATTCTGGTCCTTTGGGTATACACAGAGTCTTGGCTTCACCTCATATAACCACATATTCAATCTAAGTACCCTTCATGAAGTTTTTCAAACATATACAAAACATCATCTTCCCCCTTCTCCCTGTAGGATACCGCCTTGTAGTAACGCTGTTCATGCGGGCGAGGAGACTTGTGTGCTTATATCAAATCAGGGGCTATGGCGGCGGTAGCATAGCTAATGGAAGGGTCTCCCTAGCCGGATTGGTTCTATCTGGAGGAGTTAGACGAAGGTATCCCCCAACGACCCATTAGGCTCTTCAGGCATATTCCCATTCCTTTACCCTTCCCACCTGCTCCTTAATTCATCCCTCCCTTCTCTTGGGGTAAGAGTGGGTAGGTTTCTGTAGATGGGAGGAAATCCAGCCTGTCTAAGGGAAGGTAAACCCGAAGAAGAAATATCCGGTCCTCCAGGTTGGGAGTTAGGGCGTAGGGTAAGCACAAACTTATGATCGCCTAGGTCTTCAAAAAATTAAACGGAGAAAGATTTTCACACATATACCATCTTCCTGCCATTCCAGGATATGCGCTCATCACGAAGAACAATTCATGATGCTAACTCCACGATCAAGTAATGTACCGAGCGAACGCGATCTTATAAAACCAGGAAGCAAGGACGATATCGAAATTGAAGACGCACTTCAAAACTAATGCTTTCTAGTGATTTACCAATCTAAATACAACGTTAGCGCGGATGGTAAGACTGAGAAAATTGAGAGAAAAGAGGATAAGAGAATGCGAGTGAGTTAGGCTGATCTAATGACCATATTCGTCACAACATATTCTTAATGAACCGAAGCTGTTGTACAGTAGTCTGCTTTTTTGAAATGCGTCTCTCTGCGTATGCAGAAAGCCCAATACGAGTGTCAGGGAGTTTCACTCTATGGTGGTAAAATCACTGGCTACGAGTGATGAAAACATCACAGAACAATGGTGTGAGATGCTAAACTGTTGCTCTTAAGGACACCAATCAGCAGAATCAATTTCAGCACATATCTCTTCCAAATGAATTTGTCATATCATTAGCGCAATACACTGATAGAGGTAATATATAGAAACGAGATTTTTTACAAGTTAATATGTAAAAAAAAGAGAAATTATATAACGTAGCACATCTGTTCAGCTTGGTATCTAGATTCCGATCAGCTTAGGTTCTAGGGTAGATCTTTTGATCTATCCAATTTGTAGTAATATATCTTTAATTGAACAAATAATTTAATAATATGAGGACACGGATAGAGAAGATATCTCAAGGATAATATTGCTGAGCCTTTTAGGAACGAGCTGTGATCTTCGTCAACACAACATTCAACAAGTTGTTGAACAGATCTCACTAGGAGGTGTGCCTGAAATCATCATTTTGTTCTGTGTAGGTAGCGTTTAGCACATACTAAATAGCCGAATTGCTGCAATAAAGAATCATTAGATTTGCCGCGCGGGATATGTTGGATCAATGACCGACACAGAGTGATTAACGAGTTTACAGACACTCTCTCTCGGGACGTAAGCAAGTCAACGCTGACTTGAAAGTGAATAGGATATCTTCCACTTTCGATGATATTCTGAGAGAGCGCCTTTCAGACCGATCGCGCTACCTTATTCGCATTACCTCCGGCAGATCGTTCTAAGAATTTAAAGAGCTCCGACACATGGGCGCCGCTCTGTCGCGTTCCGGCCCTCACGGCGCCAGAGCGCCACGAGCGAACCTGCTTCTGCGAGAAAGTCTAGCTATACTCTACATATTAGACACAGCGCAAGGTAACCCTGACAAGGTTAGGGCGTTCGTGCTTATCCCCACGCACTTTCCCGGCTCCGCGCGACACTACCACCCTGCTTGCCCCCATCGCACACCGGGCGCGTAGGCAGCAACCGCTTGATGTACTCTCTCGCTCTTCGAATCAACGCACGCGTATGCGTAAACACGTCTGTCTTCAGCGCGGAGCTATACGTTCCTCACCCACGGCCGTTGAACCTGTCTGAACGGCTGCTCCCTCTTGGTCAGGTCGGTCCGGCCAGCGTCTGTGGACTCGCTTGGCGCTATCGGTACTTGGTATGCAGCTTAGCAGTTGTTCTGTTGCCCTGCGGTGGGTCATTCAGCCAACGCTGTATTCACGGCCAGGCTGGTGGTGAATGAGTCCTCTTCCGCGGCCATCTCTGGTGAGCCCAGTAAAACGAGGGCGGGCCGAATCGCTGCCTGATCGAAAGCGGGACTTTCACTGCACGACGCTAGGACACACAGTACAACCGATTACAAGCACACTCTGACGGCTGACACATGCACGTAGCACACGACGTGAGTGCGTCGACATCGTTGTCACTTACACACTCTCGTGTCGAGTCACCTTGCAGTCATGCCCTCACTAGCACTGTGCCACACTCCACCTCAGCGCCTCAACTCGCTGTCCTCACTTGTGTCCTCGACTTTGTGATCCTTCTAATGTAATATGTTTGCACTTACGCACGCAAGCCGCGCTTCTGCCCACTGTCAACCCTGTGTCCTCACCTGTGTCCTCACCTGTGCCCTCACCTGCGCCCTCACCTGTGTCCTCACCTGTGTCCTGCGACCGCGTGGCGCGCACTGCGGGAGCTGCACGCTGCGGCCATCTCTCACGCTATGTGTCTCGCAATCTTCGTGTGCTCATGGAACTTGTGTCATGAGTAGCGCCTACGTTGCAGCCCTCACGCTCCGCGCGATCACACCTGCCTGCCTTTCACCTCGTCCTCAAACCCTGTCGCCGTCCTGCCGCTCGCCGCCTCCGAGGGCTCAATCGTGCGCGCAGACAACGAAGCGGTGCGAACTTCGGCTATGGCCCGTCACGTATTCCTAAGGACACTTACTGACACAATAAACATATATCATATGTACACCGTTTCATTGTCATCATCCTCTGCTACAACTTCGAGAGAGCGCTTCGCACGATCGCGTCTAATAGCTCGGCATAACGCTCGAGAATTATTGGTTAGTATCATCACAGAGTCTTAAAACTAATTTGCCCACCTCACCTGCGTCTACCACCTGCCCCCTCATCCTGGTGCCTGCAGCTGCTATAAGTTCTACTACCGTTTGTTTCTGAAAATAAATGCTATGTCTTTCGCTCGCGCAGCGGACACTCTCAACCTGTTTGTCTTCCTACTCACTTCGTGTCGCGCCCTTTCTTACTTGTGGACAGATGCTAAATCACAGCGTGAGCATCCACTTCTGTCCCTTCTCATACGACGCCACACATTAATGCCCTCCAAGGGGCCGTCGGTGTACTACCAGCGTCCGAGGTTTTGCAAAATCATGATCTCAGCTGTCTAGTGGTAACAATCAACAAACTATCTAGCCAATTGAATTCGATCAGACCCGGCTCCTGCACTAGTGGAAACACCGATTCTGGCCTAGACGCGTAAAAGAGGCAATTGAAATTAGTAGACTGTGTGCCGCACAACATCACGCGGATGCAGGCCGCTTTTTTTTTCCATTTTCCCCTCCAGTTTCCCTGGAGGCAGGAATTTATTATTTTGGGGTACATTATGAACTGCAGCCCGAGATTCTGGCTTGCTGGCAGAACGCACGAAGGCTTTATTGCTTACAAACTAAAACTATCTTATAAACATGAGACTATACCACGTTCCCTACACTTCGTGGGTTTGTAGTTTTTCACGCTTATTTCGCCCGCTTGCCGGTCCTCGCGCAGGATGCGCGGAGCGGACAGCCTCAGCGCCCGTTGCGAGCGGCCGCTCCGGCCCTCTTCCTTCTGGTCTCTTGGCTCCGCTTGACCCCTGCGTGTCTTGCTGAACGCGACCCTAGACTCTGATAGACAGGTTCTTCATTCCATGTTGGCTTGTTCCGAGCGTCGGGTCTAGTAAAGGCAAATGCGGGCGCGCCGCGCGAGCCGCGCACGTCCCGCTCTGTCTCTGCTACCAGGATGGGGTGAGAGCTGGAGGGAGAAGCTTGCGCTGCATACCTCACCACAGCGTACGCCCACAGACGCACGCAAAGCTGTGATAGAGCGCGCTTTAGAAGGAATTGCAAATCGGGCGAACGGAGAAGAGGGTTTAAAAGAAGGGTGCGGTTTTAATCCAACCCAGCACACCCGCTCGCACACGACTCCTGAAACCCGCGCTCATCCCCTGCCGCCTCACCCCCTCTTGCCCCCTCACCTCCCTTCATTCCCACCTGTGTCCTCACCCTGTGCCGCCTCGAAACCTTGGCGCTCTTCATCACCTGTGTCCTCACCTGCGCCCTCGCCCTCACCCTCGGTCCCTCTCGCCTGCGCCCGCACCGACGCCTTCGCCCTTGGCTCTTGGCCGCGTCTTCACCTATGCTTTCGCCTGTCACCCGCATCCTCACCCGCTGCCCTTCACCTGCCGCCTCACCTGTCCCCTCACTGTCCATCTCACCTGTGTCGCATCACCTGTGCCCTCACCTGCGCCCTCTACTGTGTCCTCACTTTTGTCTCACCTGCCGCCCTCACTTAGCGCCCTCGCCCTCGCCTCGCCCTCGCCTACGCCCGCACCGACGCCTTCGCCTTGGCTCTTGCCCGCGTCTTCACCCTTGCTTTCGCCCTTCACCCGCATCCTCACCCGCGCCCTCACCTGCCGCCTCACCTGCCCCTCTACCTGTGTCCTCACCTGTGTCCTCACCTGGGCCCTCCCCTGCGCCCTCACTGTGTCCTCACTGCGGCCCGTCACCTGGCGTCCTCACCTGCGCCCTCGCCCCTCGCCCTCGCCCTCGCCCTCGCCCTCGCCTACGCCCCGCAACGACGCCTTCGCCTTGGCTCTTGCCCGCGTCTTCACCTTGCTTTCGCCTTCACCTGCATCTCACCCGCGCCACTCACTGCGCATCACCTGCCCCCTCACCTGTCCGCCTCACCTGTGTCCTCACCTGTGCCCTCACCTGCGCCCTCACCTGCGCCCACTTGATCACCTGCGCCCTCACCTGCGCCCACTGCACCTGCGCCCTCGCCCTTGTCTTCGTCTTCGCCTCTCGCCGGATTTTGCGATCAGAATGCACCCTTATTACAACCAATAATGT